>SEYY01000873.1:125631-170631 GCA_009176605.1 Armadillidium nasatum
ACACAACATGATCTGCGAGATTTGAACGAAAATAGAGCATTGGAAAAGCAAAGAAAGAGTAGAGATTGTTATTAAAATAACCAGTCGCCTAACTTTCGGCTAAGAAGAGGAAACTACGGAAAAGAGTGAGATAATATTCTTCAAAGTGTTAATTGTAAGTAATATCTTGAACGCTTTTAAAGTTAATGAAAGAGACAAAAGAGAAAGATGCCGTCGACTATCGGGGTGCAAAGAGTTGAAGAAAGTCCTCTGAAACATGTAGAAATAACCTAATACAGGACTGAAGTCGAAATGAGTGAAAATTTATTCTGATTCCAACCTCAACGTATATTTTAATAATTGCAGTTCAGAAAGACAAATTTCAACAACTCATTTTATACTTTCGGCGAACTTTTTATTTCTAATTACAGAATTTAGAGTTGTTATTTTATGTATGTTTATGTATGTTATTTTATGATAAAAGACGATGATTAGGAAAACCTATAAGAATAAAAATTAGAATACCAAATCATCAAATTTAACTGACAACCATTTATTCACCATTTTGACGTTGTTAATGAGAAAATTTGCCTAAAAATGTACCATCTACACCATACTCAGCAAAGGTGAAATCTGATAAACAACCATGCCTTACTTGGTTCTTCACTTCAGACAAAGTTACTGTAATAATGACGATAAGAAAATTTTAAAAAATAATTCATTGAATTTGTTGTAGAAGTCTTTTTAACTTTAAAGTTAAATTCGCAATCAGCATTTCAAGGCCTAATGCTGAAAAGACTTTTAAAATCGAAGTTTCTTTAGAAATGCAAAGTTTCAGAAAATATATAACATATAGAATAAGCTATGAAAAAATGGAGTAGCTTCGAAAAATACTCATGGTGCGATATATGTTCCTAAGTGGATGATGTCGATCGTCATAGAGTTTACTATTTGAGTAGTCTAATAGTGTTTTGGGTACTGAGTTGACAGTCATTCTTATATAAATAAAATTCTGTATATGTTGAGTGTAATATGTGTTGCGGGTTTGAAAAGGAAGAGTACTTACTAAATACTGGTTACACTTGCAGAATTTCCATCAATTTAGGTAGAAATGGATGTAGGAGATGCCCCTTCCCCCTTTACCCTCCCCCCCTCTCTCTCTCATATATATATATATATATATATATATATATATATATATATATATATATATATATATATATATATATATATATATATATATATATATATATATATATATATATATATATATATATATATATATATATATATATATATATATATATATATATATATATATATATATATATATATATATATATATATATATATATATATATATATATATATATATATATATATATATATATATATATATATATATATATATATATATATATATATATATATATACATACATACATACATACATACATATATATATATATATATATATATATATATATATATATATATATATATATATATATATATATATATATATATATATATATATATATATATTCAAGATGTATGAAAAATGCAACATTATAGGAAAACAGATTAGAATCACTTATTAAAAAAGGACATAAATGGTTAAAAAAAAAAAAAAAAAAAATTTTGTTTTAGTTGGCGTTGGTTTATTAAGGCGTGTTCTCTGTTGCTCAAACTAGAAGGATGTTATATTTTTCGCAGTGCGATGTGATATCCCTATATTCTCAGCCATCTACTGGAGGCACAATGCGTCAACTCCACGTGTTCATTGGAGGTCTTTCCTGTGGAAGTCTTGTAAAGATAGGAGAGGATACAGAGATAAGAAGATGATCAGAGGGATCCAGCGGTGGATAGAGTTTAACAGTATAAGGAGAAGGATTAGAAGTCAGAAAAAGGTCTAGAATATTGGGTTCATCTCCAAGACGATCAGGGATACGAGTTAGGAGCTGCACCAACTGGTCAAGGTCATTTTGGATAGCGAAATGGAAGGCACGTTCACCAGCTGTATCATGAAAACTAGAAGAAAGCCATTGGCAGTGATGAACATTGAAAATACCTAATATGATGATTTCAGAGAATGGTGAAGAAGAGAGAATTTGGAATTTAGGATAGTCAGTAAAATTAGGAGATAAATAAACAGAAATGAATTTAGTCATAGAAAGGCAAGAGAGCTTAAGCCACAGGGTAGAAAATTCGGAAAACTCCAAATAAGAAACACGGGAACAAACAACATTCGTACATATGCACAACAACCGCCTTTGGCTGAAAATTGAGGATAAATAGTAGAAGGAGACAGAAATGGGTTGGCTACATAACGCTCAAGAATCAGAGTTTTGGTCAAGAAAAAGAGGTGAGGTCTAGAAGAAGAGAGGTGATGCTCAACAAAGTGGAAATTGGATTGAAGACCGCGAATGTTGCAGAAATTGATGATAAAAATTGGCTGTGCATCCGGACAATCCGATTGCAAAATTTGGTGGCACCAACCCCATCACCAGAGGCGACCAACTTCCAAGTGGTGATGTGAGAAAGGGTGGAATTTTGGAAGCTTCCCCTCTGAGGTTCTCCGAGGCTACTATGTTGGATGCTTTAGTTATTATTATTATTATTATTATTATTATTATTATTATTATTTTAATGAAAGTACAAGTACAAGTAGAGGAAATATGGATTATACTTTAGTATACGTGCATTGCAACAAGTGCAAGAATATTTCATTTTTCTTTTATAAAACCATAGTCATAAACATGTAAAATCGCATTATCCAGACTAAGTAATTACAGGGTAAATATAAAAAGGATTGAATTTAAAAGCAAAATAAATATATTATTTTTTAGTTACTCTAAACAATATAGTAAAACATACAAGGATTTAATTAAGGTAAATAGTAGATAAAAAATATTTGAAAATAATTAAGCTTTTGTTAATTCTTTAAACCTTTTTAAATTCTTTATTCAGGATTATTGAATAAGACTTTTTTTCCTTTTTTTTCAAGAAAAAAAGGAAAAAATGTAAAAATTAAAAGCATAATTGTAATTGTTGTTGTATTTCTCTAACTTTAAAATTTCAAAATTTTTGTCAGGCAATTGACATATATACCAAGGCAAAAGACTTTTACAATGATGCTGAAGATTCTTTTTACAGGTCAAAAGATGAATGAAAGGTCAAATATTTCCATGCCAGCTTTGACAGTGTTGAAAATATCTCATTTTGTTTTTTAGAATTTTTGGAATTCATTACGGACTCTTTTAACCAGAGAGAACCAGTCGATGTTGTGTATTTAAACTTCAGCAAAGCCTTTGGTAAAGTACTGCAAAAGTTATTACAATGTAGTAAAGGCAGAAAAATGGTGCATGGGTAGATTTTTTTTTTTTTTTTTTTTTTTTTTTTTTTTGGTTGCTAGGGCTGCTTCAAAGAAGCTGGGAGTTCTGTTTAGACTGCGAGAATTTTTTTCTTCCTCGCAGTTACTCCAATTATACAAGAGTCTCATCCGCCCTTGTATGGAGTACTGCTCTCATAACTGGGGTGGTTCAGGTTTCACCCGTCTTTTGGATAGGGTTGAGTCAAAGGCTAAAAGACTTATAAACTGTCCCGCTCTTTCTAATTCTCTTGACTCTTTATCTTTGCGACGTGATGTTGGTGCCTTCTCTCTTTTTTATAGGTACTACAGTGGAAAATGCTCGAGGGTACTATCCACCCGCGTACCTCCACCTTTACGGCGTCCTCGCAGCACAAGGGGTGCAATGTCCGCGCATCAATTTTGCGTGGACATAGGCAACTCGAGGCTTGTCCGCTGTGGTGCCTCTTTCTTTCCTGCCACCTCTGTTTTGTGGAACTCTCTTCCATCTTCTGTATTTCCCTCCGCATTTAATCTCAATTTCTTTAAATCCCGGGTCTGCTCTCACCTAAGAAATTTGCGTTAGGTGGGTACTTTGGGGGTGGTTTTCATTTTTGGGATTTTGTGCTCTTTTACTTTTGTTTTTATTTTTTTAACACCCCCTCCTTGAATAGGGCTTTGCCCGGAGTGGTGGTGATGTGTAAAAAAAAAAAAAAAAAAAAAAAAAAACCGAAATGCATCTGAATTCACAAGAATTTGTTGTAAATATCAGTATAATTAAAAAATTATAATTAAATACATGTATTGTAGAAATAACATATAAACTGCGTTAAACATAATGAAAAAAAAACATTTATATGTATAAAGTTAAACATTTAACTTTACCTTATTTACGAAATTTTTACCGTGTGTCTAACCAGTTCGAATTACAAAGCAAAAAATGCCGAAAACTTCTGTTCGAGTTAACGGCCGTTCGACAACCAAGGTTCCACACTATATATATATATATATATATATATATATATATATATATATATATATATATATATATATATATATATATATATATATATATATATATATATATATATATATATATATATATATATATATATATATATATATATATATATATATATATATATATATATATATATATATATATATATATATATATATATATATATATATATATATATATATATATATATATTTTTGTGTGTAAAATCTAGTAATGTAGATGTATGGTAGTATATATTCGAATATTATAAGTCCTATATATATTGGCTTATATGATATCGATTTTATTGTCAAAGAGTTTGTCTGCCCTGTTCTAAGTGAAAGTTTCAGCTTGATATTCCAGAAAATGATATTAAAAATTTCTTTTGTAATTTTTTTTTTTTCTTCTTCTTCTTCTTCCTCTTCCCATGTTGAAAGGCAAAATTATTGGATATTGGAAGAAGTAGTTGCAGTTGAATTTTATAGATCAAGGATGTAGTCATTGTTGCAAGTGTTTTAGGCTTTTGTATGTGCTTCCCACTGAAAATTATGGTCTTACTCACCAGAAATAATAATAATAAAACTTTGGAGAACACTAAGTGATAATATGTGTGAGAGTGGGAGTGAAAAATTTAATTTGTATGTGTGACTTATCCTTTGTCATTGGTATCTTTCCTTGTATTTACTACTAACTATTTCAACAACCATTTCAATTTTCACTTGTACAATAATAATAATAATAATAATAATAATAATAATAATAATAATAAAGGAGACTGAAAAGTGTAGAAATGTGAAATTATGAGAAAAGCTACAAGATTAAACTTTTCCTTAGGCCTAATGAACTTCTCCGTAGAAAGATGAAGGAAAGGTCAAATATTTCCATGCCAGCTTTGTCAGTGTTGAAAACATCTCAATTTTTGTTTTGTTTGTTTTTTTTGTTTTTTAGAATAAAAATAATAAGAAATTTATTTAGAAAATTAAATAAGTTGATATCTAATAATAATAATAAAAATAATAATGATAATATCCCTAGGCGGCGCTGTTAATAGGACAACAAGCGTTTCCATGGGTAAGGCTGAGGGCCAACTCTTCAAGAATCTTACCTCCTGAGGGTACAAACATATTTTTAATTGAGATAGGGGCACCTACCTTTGGAGGGTAACCCTAACAGGAGCTACCCTGGAGAGCAGGAAGCGTCCCTGTCTATGATTCATCTACATAGACTCATCCATAGTGGAATGAATGGGGTGTTGGTGATGGAGAGTGGGGATGCATTTTATATTTTTCTGCTATTTGATTTTTTTTTTTTTATTTTAATTATTTTTAATAGATGTTTAATTCTCACCATTCATTCTCACCAAGCTCCTGTAGGCGCAAAGCGCCTGTCAGTAATCCTGCACGAAATCCCTCCACTGTCGTCTATCTTCGTATCTTCTTATCTCCTCCACATCCTCGATGTCTCCCCCTCTCCCCTCAATTGCCATCCTGATGTTATCTTTCCATCTAATTCTCGGTCTTCCAACTCCCCTCCTTCCCATCGGCCTCCATTCATAAAATCTCCTCGGATACCTGTTTTCATCCATTCTCTTCACATGTACAAACCATCTCAATTGTCCTCTCTCAATGAATTTTAATATGTTCTCCACTCCTAATTCCTCTCTTATATCATCGTTTCTTCTTCTATCCCATCTCGTCACTCCCATAATCACCCTCAACACTCATTTCGCATGACTGGATTTTACTTTTATCTCTTGTACTAATTGCCCACGCCTCATATCCATATACTAGTATTGGTCTCAGGATACTAGTGTATATTATAGTTTTTACTTTCCTTGGGACATTTCTATCCTTCATCAGCGGATATAAGGATATGAGTGAGCTATTAAATTTGCCACGCCTTACATTCAGTTCATATCTTGGACTGTTCTCAGATCCGAAACACACTCCCAGATATTTAAAGTGATCTGACTGTTTCAGCTCTCTGCCACCCACTCTCACGTTCAAATTTTCCTGCATCTTTCCCATCACCATAACTTCTGTTTTGTCCGCATTAATCCTCATTCCAACTGCATTCAGAATGTCATTCCAAGCTCCAATCATATCTTGTAAAATTTCCTCAGTATCAGCGAACAAAGCCAGGTCGTCTGCGTAACCAAAGATTTCCCCATTTACTCTTCTTTGTGCCATCTTTCCACAATAGTCCATAAATGTTATGAACAATATTGGGGAGAGCACGCTTCCTTGCTTCACTCCCGTAGTAATTCTAAACCAATCACTATTTCCTGTCTGTGTCTTTACTTTACATATGCTATCAACATATGTGCTTTCTATTGCTGTTATTAATTTTCTCGGTACCCTGATATTTCCTTCCTCTCAGTATTTTTAATTATTTTTAATTAGATGTTTAATTATTTTTAATTATTAAAAAACAAATTAGAGATTTTATCTCTAAAAAAGCGACTTTTCTGTATTAATTTAGGTGTATTACCTAAGATATGTATTTATACTGCTTGTTTTTCTATTTTAAATACGTAATTTCTCAATCTTCGGTACAGGGTTCACCATCAACATAAATGTAACATATTATTGTCATCATCTTCAACAGCACTATCTTCTCTTAATAATTTTTCAAACATATTCATCAAAACCTTGGGTTCATATATATATATATATATATATATATATATATATATATATATATATATATATATATATATATATATATATATATATATATATATATATATATATATATATATATATATATATATATATATATATATATATATATATATATATATATATATATATATATATATATATATATATATATATATATATATATATATATATATATATATATATATATATATATATATATATATATATATATATATATATATATATATATATATATATATATATATTCACTGGGCAAAGACTCGTGCTCACGTAACATTGTATCATTATCATTCTTGAGATTACAAAGTAAATATCGTGATATATCCTTTATCATGATACTGTCCTCTTTGCCCTTTGAGATGTTTTCCTTCTACTCTATCTTTTTAACAATATTTCATCTTGTTTTCTTTTTTAAGAATTTTTTATTTTTATGGTGTGACCTTTAAATTTTACATTTTCATTATTATTTTCATGATGTCAATACGTGTTCAAACCTCATTTATTTATACATTAATGAATTTTCATGCACATGACGTCATAATCACTTACATAGCTTGAAACAAGCTACCGACTTCATTTGTGTATAAGGAAAACTTCTCTTTAATAATTTCTAAGAATTTCAATGTTCGCCATTGTATTACGTTAAGACAAAATTTATTCTTTATTTCATTTTTATTTTTATTATTATTATTATTATTATTATTATTATTATTATTATTATTATTATTACTTATTATTATTTTTCTCTAGCATTTGGCTTCAGCATAAGGTTTAACATTGTTGTTGTCATGAAATTTATATTTTTCAACCTTTTAAGCATCACGACCCCTTTACTACATAATGCCTAGCAGGTGTCAAATTCAAAAGAACAGATTGGGATATTTATCTTACTGTTAATTAATTAAAGTTTTGCCTCGCAGGTGTCAAATTTAAAAGTGTAAATAGAAATATTTATCGCAGGGCTATATTTATCGATTTAGGCTACTACCTCAACTAAAAAGTTCTCGCTGTGCTGCATACCCCAATACTTTCTCTTTCAGCTTATTCCACAGAGGTAGTATTCACGATTATTTACAAGTCTACATAGTTTTTTTTTGTTTAAACTCGAATTACCATCAAGAATATTGTAACAACAAAATGAGAAATATAACTTGTATACTTTACGCACGGTTTCATGACGTTACCAAACCTTTCTTGTTTTTCTTTATTCATATTAACATGCTTTTTATGACAATACACCTCAGTAGATGTTATCAAACAGTTTCCATTGTAACAATATGATGTCATATCACCTTAAGAACCATAATAATAGCGAATGCTCGTAGCCCTATCTATAACTTTCCGTCACTCACGATAAAAATATGATACATTAGATATTTGTCAATATGTCTGGAATTTTTATTTCTTTATTTCTTCATTTTCATATTATTATAAGATGTAACTTTTATAATAAACCAAAATATTTCATTATTTTATTATCCATTTAACTAAGAACTTGTTTTTTCATTTAGCAAATTTCAAACCTAATTTCTACTCTCAATGAATAGCTTCAAAAATTGTTTGAATGTTTTAATTTATTGTTCTTACTTAAAATAGATTTTTTTTTTAAAAGTGAGACAGATATATTATTACGTTATATGCATCATACCTATATTGTTCAACCTTAAAAGTTTGACATCATACTGATACATGCTCTTATTTCTTATCAATATTCCTGCAACCAGCGCCATTGCGCGATCTATATTTCTGATAGACTCTTTACAGTAGCTTATATTAGTGTTAAGTTCATTATATTATGCTAACGTTACCAATACCATTGCCCAACTTTACGCAGTCAATCTTTCTAAAATAGTGCTTAGCTGTTTCAGGCAAATGGAAAAAATACTTCTTCAGTATTTTTCATGTTTTTATTACTTCAACTTCAACATTTACATTATCCCCAAAGGAAATTGTAGCCATAACAACCCTCTAACAACATTAAACTATATTATTTCTCATCGATTTTTAATTCGTGAAGTTCTAGGAAAATTCGAAGATTAATTAATTAGATTTCTATTACTTCAGACAAGAGTAATAACTAAGATGTTTTTGCACTACTGTGATTCTCAGTGTTTTCTCCTTCATTTTATTTTGCAGAGGTAATATTCATGAATATTTACAAGTCCATGAAGCTGTTTATACCATAATTCGAATCTTTCTGATAACTATAAAGAATACAACAACAAAACGAGAAATGTATTTTCAGTTGCATTTCAATGGCATAACAACATTTAATTGGCTTTATCATTATCTTTAATTGTCAGTTGCTCTGACAACAATAGGACTTGAACTTATCTTGAAATCTGTAATAATATGGAATACACGTGACCTGCCCAACATATTCATTGTATCTCACGATCTACGATACATTCGGTGTAATCAATATGTCTGGAGTTTTTAAATCTTTATTTCATTTTAACATTATTATTTGACTTAACTTTTAATATAAAAAGTAACTTTCCATCTATTTTAACTACGAATATATTTTTTAACTACATAGAGGTTAATTTTTTCCTTTAAACATTTATTTTTCATATCACATTCTTTTACATAGTTTTCTTATCTAATTTCCGCATATATCTCAACTGTTCTCAAATATTTTGTACCTTTTTCAGAACTTTTTCAGTTACTTTACATTAGTGTCTCTACTAACGAATTCAAGTATACAAATTTTGAAGAAAGTTGGCTGTTCTTTTTTACTACCTATTCTTTGCGCTCTTCAACACCATGTCGTCACAGGTTCCAACCAGATATCAGTACTATCTGGTAAAAATAAAAATCTTAATTATAAGAACAAAAATTTCTTATTTTTAAAATATCCAATATATTTGTATACTGTATTCCATTTATTTTGTTTTCTCAACTCAATGTAACAGCACTGAAAAATTTTCGGCTCTTCATGTTGAAGAAATACAGATATGCATTCAAAAAATTTATTAATTTATTTGCATTACAAACATGGAATTAAGTTTATATATATTATATATATTATATATATATATATATATATATATATATATATATATATATATATATATATATATATATATATATATATATATATATATATATATATATATATATATATATATATATATATATATATATATATATATATATATATATATATATATATATTAAAAAAAAAGCAACACAAACGCTGGAAGGCAAAAATAACCGTACACGCCGAAAATTTTACAAGTAACAAAAAATTAAATAAATCTGATTATGATGCTTGCTTTTCTAGAGACTCATCCCCAGGAACCCTTATATATATATATATATATATATATATATATATATATATATATATATATATATATATATATATATATATATATATATATATATATATATATATATATATATATATATAAGGTAATAATTAAAGTCTGCTAACACTCTGGCAGACCAAATATTCATTAGACATAGAAGTTTAAAATTTGCTATAGGGGAATCGAACCCGGGCTCTATAGTATAAAAGCATAGAGTTTTACCACTACGCTACTGGCAGTTTAAAAGAGAAATCCAAAGAGAAGGCTTGTTCTTGTGAATTATTATTCATAAGGCTCCTCTTTGTATTTCTCTTTCGAACCGCCAGTAGCGTAGAGGTAAAACTCTATGCTTTTGTGCTATAGGGCCCAGGTTCGATTCCCCTACAGCAAATTTTAAACTTTTGTGTTTAATGAATTTAGTCTGCGAGAGTGTTAGCAGACTTTAATTATTACCTTATCTGTTTAGTTTGCGAGAGGAAAGGGGGGGATCCGAGCCCGGATCATGTTGCCTCACACTCAAGCGCTGTTGAGAGAAGTCCTTGGAGGTTGTTCTTGTGAATTATTATTCATAAACGTTCTCTTTGGATTTCTTTTTTGAACCGTCAGTAGCTTAGAGGTAAATCTGTGCTATAGGGCCTCAGTTCGATTCCCCTACAGCAAACTTACTTCGATATATATATATATATATATATATATATATATATATATATATATATATATATATATATATATATATATATATATATATATATATATTATATATATATATATATATATATATATAGTAACTCAAAAATATTTAACATTTTGAAAACCTGTTGCACTCTCAGTAGTGAAAAAGGAGGAGCGGGTCTAGGGTATGTTGGTAATTGGTAGTCCAAACCCAACCGTCCTCAGTCACCGACAGGACTTGGGTACATGCTGTACTTTTACTGTCGAAGTGTTTATCATGAACAATTCTTCCGTGATCCACCAGATGATGGCCTTTCGAAGATGTTTCGGTATTCCAAGAAACCAAAATTTCATAGATCAGGAAATCATCCTGCAGTTCGTCAAGAATTTCTCGACAACAGGCTCAATTTCAATAAGAAAATCATCTGGTCGACCTAGGAGCGCTCGCACTCCTGAAAATATTTAATCATTGAAGCAATATGTTTTGTTTCTCGAAAAACTGCAAGATTTTACATAAAAACCTCCACTTCCATCCCATTTAAAAGGATAGTTGTGCAAGAACGCAACGCAAAAAACTGGTAAGGCTGCAGGAGTTGTGAGAAAATATTCTGCAACATGTTCAGGAAGATGTTACTACTATTGCTATTCTTGTACAATGACGAAGATCATTTTCATTAGAATGGCTTTGTAACATGCAAATAAAAGTTTCGCTGTCGATTTGAAGATAACCCTCCAATGCTTCAAGAAAGGCTGTTGCACTCCGAGTGAGTGACTGTGTAGAGCGTCTTTGAAGATGTTGGCATCACTTGTCCTTATTTCTTAGAAGAGGGTGGTGTTTCTGTTACCGTAATCTCTGTCCATTACATTCATATGCTGGAAAACCTTTTAAGGCCGCAACTCAAACATTTTGAGCTTGAAGAAAACAGTATGTAGTTTCAGCAAGATGGAGCTACAGCACATACAGCTCAAAGATCTTTGCAATTTTTAAGTTTCCAGATTGGATGATCTCGTTGTGTGGCAATACTGTGGGCCTCTGTCTTCACCCTTTGTGATTTTCTTTTTTGTGAGGCTACTTAAATCACGAATGTCTACTCTTCGATCTCAAACTCTTGCTGTCTTTAATGTTATTACTGAGCGAGAGATGGCCGCCAGAGAGTGACTCAAAGAGTACAGACAATGACGGCCAAAATTTTGGAGAAAATTATCTTTAAAACAGTACTGAATGACATTTAGTGAATGAACTTTAACCATTTTTGTAATTTATTTAGGAAATGTGTTTCTTGAGGTATGACCACCCTATATATATATATATATATATATATATATATATATATATATATATATATATATATATATATATATATATATATATATATATATATATATATATATATATATATATATATATATATATATATATATATATATATATATATATATATATATAATTTCCATTCATAAATTAAATTAATAATTAATGTGAATTTTAAGGAATATCCGGCGGGATACCGGCTATCCGGCAATTTCATTATCCAACGTATCCAATATATATATATATATATATATATATATATATATATATATATATATATATATATATATATATATATATATATATATATATATATATATATATATATATATATATATATATATATTACCCCGCAAAATTATCCCACCACTGAACAAAAGGTACATAAAGATATGAAAGAATACGGGATACAGACCACGATATGTTTAATGTTTCATCCATGTCGAGACAGACAATATACACACATGTGAGTACAAATTTTCATGGAAACGTCTCTACATAACTTATACACTAGGACATAGGTGTATGTCACAAAACTTACATGAACCTGTAGGTACCAAGTATGGACACATAGGATGTGTTTATGGTGCCTTAGTATCATGTATGATCACCCCCCGACGTAGTGACATCCTAGCACTGTCATCCCATGCTAAATATAAGATTCCGTATGTTTTCCTTAAAGGATCGCTTCCAGTAGGTCGACCAAGGCCTTCTGAATGTCATTGGGGTAGGTTGTGTTGTCGAAGTTCTTGTTCCAAAATTTCCCACACAGGCTCGATGGGATTCAGGTCAGGACTATACTCAGGCCACTAAAACGTGTCAAGTTGAACCTTCAATAGGTATTCGTGTACACGCCTTGCCGCGTGAGGTCGATTATTATCATGCATAAGGATGAAACCCGGACCGATATAGGGTGCTTAAGGTATGACAAATAGTTCACGAATGTTCGTAATGCATCCTGCGGCGGTCAGAGACCCCTCACGAAAGATGTGGAGGTATGTACGGGTGGTTAGAGAAATACTTTCCCAGACCATGACCGACCCACCACCGTATCTCACGTCTCCTTGGATGTTGCATGCTAAATATCGTTCGTTATGCAGTCGACACATTCTTGGACTCTTCTAGAGGTAGAATCTGGACTCGTCTGTAAATAGGACGCGTCCCCACTAGCAAAGTGTCCAATGGACGTGTACGACGACCTCTCCTGAGAGGTGACCCTCTTGCAGGCCTTCTTGGCCGATACCCGTGTTCGAGAAGCCGTCTGCGAACAGTATCAATACTTAAACGTGTTGTATTTGACTACGCCAACTGTCTTTGGAGGTTTCTTGCTGTTGTAAAGCGCCCCAGCATCGCACGTAGCCGTACAAATCGGTCTTTTACGACGTGTTGTCGAGCGTAGTCTTCCTTGCCCCTGTCGTCTACAGCATACGTTGGTCTCCTCGATCCGTTGTATTACTCTTCCGATGCTAGTGTGTGCAGCGTTGAACTTGATTCCGAGGTAACGATGGCTGTGGCCCTCTGCTGCCAATGCTACTATCTGCACACATTCATCACGTAACAAATGACTGGTAGCCTTTTCCATTATATCTCCACTATTGTATAAAAGACTTTGTATGTTCATGTCAAAAGCTTAAAGACTTTCCGCTCTTTCTAATTCACCTGACCCTTTATCTTTGCGACGTAACGTTGGTTCCATGAGTTTAATGCTACTCCACGACGGTGAGAAATTAAGGTTAACTACTAGAACCAATCACAAGTGAAGTTCGTTGGTTTTTTTTCAATTCATACCTATCTATGGATTTCGGCATCTAGCTATTACACTGTCTCCGTATCACGGAAACTTAGGACGTAAACTCATAAAGGATATCTGTGAACATGTATGTAACGTAAAGCATTGTCATAAGACCACTAGCTTCTATATTTAGAACCTTCTCGAACGATTTCAGTAGTGGTGAGAAAATTTTTAGGTTAGTATTTTTTGCGTGCTTGCGTGCGTGGAGAGAGGGAGGGGAGAATATATAGTGCACAGGAACAAATCACACACCTCAAACTTTCGTCTGTTTTTGATATTTGGCAAATTGGGAGCGCCAGGATACATCAAATTCTACTCCAATACCTAATGGTTTGCCCTCTTATCACGTTCATATTCACATTCTTCTTACAATGGAGTAGGCTCTCCTTTGGCATTTGCTCAAACAGCCACAGAGAAGTCAAGAAAAGCGGCTTCCGAATGTAACCTATCATTCGCTCCAAGTGCTACAAAGCTATGACGCTGGCTTCATCTGGAGTTAGTTTTTATTTTTTCAGTAATTTCTGAAACATTCATGAACTTTATTTTAATTTCTACTTTAATAAGCACCACCTATCGTCTTCAAGATTTCACCTCTTGTTCTTAACTGAAACTCGGGGGCTTGATTATTCCGACAGCAAACCCTTTTCTGTTTCTTTCACTATCTGTATCCCAAATTTTCAGCTAATGGCAGTTTTTGTGCATACGTGCACAGAGAGTTGATTCCATATTCTTTCCCTTTTACTAACATTAAGAAACATTTCTTTAACTCTGTTTGTTCTCCTGCTATTCGCTTCGGGAATAATGTTTTTATTATAACTCAAACTTCAGAAACTCATGCAACTTATATTTCATCCCCGGAATTGCACAAAATATATTCTCTGTAGCACTAAAAATGAAAAAAAAAATTCAGCTAGAAATTTTTGTTACTGCACTAATTTTGATTCGTATAAAAAAAATTATAAAAAAAAAAGATATTGATAGAATACAAAGTACTTTTTGTACACTGCTTGTTACCTTGGAAATAGACGTTATCTATAACGGATTCGGAATTAGATTATTATTTTTATTCTTATAATTATTATTATTTCTAGGTCACGGATCTGACGTTAAATGTGTAGATTGGCATCCATCGAAGAGTCTTTTAGCGTCTGGAAGTAAAGACAACCAGCAACCTATTAAACTTTGGGACCCAAGATCGGGATCTTCTCTTGCCCAACTGTAGGTTGTGTTGACATTTTATGTCCATTCTCATATTTTTATTTTCTTTCCTGTGTAATAATATTTATTTATTTTTAAAACTCAAAGGAAATTTTGAAAAACTGCTCCTTTCTTTTTTTTTTTTTTTCTTTGTGCTGAAAATTTTTCATATAATTTATTGTCAAAGTGAAAAATGCCAAATTTCATATATTTTTTGCAATGGTAATAAAAATTAAAATTATTAATATTATTATATTATTTTTATTTTTGAATCTAGTCTTATTATTAGTCAACATAATATGCAATCAAGATAATCAGTGGAAGTACAAATGCATAATTAAAAATATAATACTGTATTCTGTAAAAATAATAAAAATTTGCTTAAAAACAATGAAAAGTATTACGATATGTTAGATATGTTTTTAATAGTAGTTATACTCATCCATATTTTTTTTACTTTAACCATTTGAAAGGGTTTCAGTGCTTTAAATTCTTTCATAGTGTATTTGTAAATAATGGAATGACTCATTTTATTTGCTTATCAGTTTTAAATTTACATTTTTAACAGTTTTAAATATATCAATTACGATTATTTTGAACTATTTTGTATTGTCATTAGTAAAATGACAGTATAAATTGAGAAACTATGGTGAATTATTATATGTGAAACTTCAGAATATTAAGAACAGATGAAGGTTTGAGTTGTGTGCTTTGGAAGAAGAGATCATAGTTGTGTGGAAGATTGTGTCGAGTGGAGATATGGAGCAACTGAGTTTTTTGAGGCATTGAAAACAATCATGTTTTCTCTGCCCCAATTTGAAATACGTGAAAGATCAGAGGTTAGTTGCTCCAAGGCTACCCTTCTCGAGTCTATCAACTGCTATTGGGAAGGACGTCTTTCAAATTGAAAGGAGTAATGAAGGATGGAGTCATCAGCATAGTTGATAGGAGGTGAAGTAATAGAGAGAAGGTCATTAATGAAAAGCAGGAAAAGTGTTGGGGATAGGACAAAACCTTGAGGAGCACCACTATTAATAGATTTAAAGGAAAACTGGTGGCCGTCCGTCTACAACAGCTGCTATAGAACGACCGGAAAGGAAATTAGAGAGAAGGATAGATACCAAAAGAGGGAAATTCAGAAATCAAAGCTTCGTGCCAGACTCTATCGAAGGCTTTCGATATGTCCAGTGCAACAGCAAAGATTCACGGAAATGCCGAAGAGCGGAGGACCAAGAGTCAGAGAGAAAGGAAAGAAGATCACACCAGTAGAGCGTTTCTTACGAAAGCCATACTGGCGATCAGAGATAAGATTAGTAGAATTGAGGTGTTTCCAAATCTTCCTGTTAAGGATGGATTCGAGATCGGAGGTCAAAGAAATGGGACGGTAGTTGTAGAGTTGAGAGGGGTCCCCCTATTCGGCACAGGCTGAATGAGAGCTCGTTTCCAACAAGAAGGGAAGGTTGAAGTAGAAAGACAAAGGCAAAATAGTTTACCAAGGCAGGGTGCAAGCATGGAAGCGTAAGTTTTTAAGAACCACAGGAGGAATACCATCAGGACCGTACGCCTTCTTAGTATTAAGCTCAGAGAGAGCAGAAATGATATCTTTTGAAGAAATTTTAATTTTGGTATAAATGAGTTGGAGGTGGTTGAAGGAGGAGGTATAGCTCCGGAATCGTATAAGGTTGAATTAGAGGCAAAAGTTTGAGCGAAGAGTTCAGCTTCAGAAGAAGGTAAAACGGCAGTTTGCAGTCGGAAGATACTTAAGGAAGGAAAGCGGAAGAAGCCAAGCTAGAGTTGACATTTTTTGCAAAATGCCAGAAAGATTATTGCATTTTCTTTGGAGAAAAGAGATTTTAGTGTTACAAAGAATAGATTTTGCACGATTCCGGGATGAAATATAAGTTGCGTGAGATTATGGAGTTTGAAGACGATGGAAATCCTTGAATGCAACATCCCTGCTTTGGATAACGCGATAACAAGTAGAGTTAAACCAAGGTTTGTTAGGTTTAGTAGAAGGAAAAGAAAAGGAAGTGTACGTCTCCATGCCAGAGAGAATCACCTCGGTAATGCGTTCTACACACTCCGAGCAACCCCTCCCAAGGAAGCAATAATCTTTCCACGGGAAATCAGAGAAGTACGACTGCAAGTCCGACCAGCTTACAGCACCGAAATGCCACAAACGTTTCCTATCAATAGATGGACATCTTTCCTGCGGAAGACTTGAAGAGATAGAAGAGGATACAGAGATAAGAAGGTGATCGGAAGAACCCAGAAGAGGAAAAGAGTGTAAATGCATAGGGAGAAAGATTAGAAATTAGAAAAAGGTCTAGAATGTTGGGTTCATTTCCAAGACGATCAGGGATACGAGTAGGGAGCTGCACCAACTATTCAAGGTTGTTTTGGATAGCGAAATGGAAGGTACGTTCACCAGCTGTATCATGAAAACTAGAAGAAAGCCATTAGTTGTGGTGAACATTGAAATCACCTAATATGATGACTTCAGAGAAAGGAGAAGAAGAGAGATTGTGCTCTATTTTGGAATTTAAATAGTCGAAAAATTTAAGATAGTCAGTAGAATTAAGAGATAAATAAACAGAACCAATGAATTTAGCCGTAGAATAGCAAGAGAGCCTAAGCCATAAGGTGGGAAATTCGGAAGACTCCAAATTAGAGACACGAGAACAAACGATATCGTGGCGCACGTATGTACAACAACCGCCTTTGGTTGAAAATTGAGGATAGAGACAGTAGGAGAAAACAGATTATGGCTTGCTTTCAGAGCACCCAAACACCTGAGTTTCGGTTAATTAAGAATAAGAGATGAGGTCTAGAAGAAGAGAGGTGGTGTTCGACAAAGTGAAAATTAGTAAAGAGACCACGAATGTTGCAGAAGTTAATAAAGAAAATAAACTGTGCATCAAGACAAGCCGGCTGCAGAGTCCTGGTGGTACTAGCCCTATCACTGGAGGCCATCAACTCCCAAGTGGTGACAGGGGAAGGGGTGGATGAGGGGCTATTTTTGGAAGCCGTCCTGCGGGACTTCTCCGAGGCTACTGTGTTGACACCATCATTATTAATTTGCATTTAAAAAGGAAAAAAAAAGTGTGGGTCTGTAATAGTGTTTTAAATGTGTGAAGGAGAGCCTACTTCGTGTGGAAGAAGGTGGAGATGAGCGCGAAAGGGAGCTAGCCATTGGGTACCTAGATGAGATGGGAAGTACCCTTAACATCCCATATACCCAATGGAGTATATATATATATATATATATATATATATATATATATATATATATATATATATATATATATATATATATATATATATATATATATATATATATATATATATATATATATATATATATATACTCCATTGGGTATATGGAGATGTTAAGGGTACTTCCCATCTCATCCCGGGGAGCGAACCATTGGGCGTCAGTATGAGATGGGAAGTACCCTTAACATCCCATATAACCAATGGGATATATATATATATATATATATATATATATATATATATATATATATATATATATATATATATATATATATATATATATATATATATATATATATATATATATATATATATATATATATATATATATGGGGTTATATAATAATTTTTTCAGCCATGCACACAAAAGTACTGTTATGGACCTAAAATGGAATTCTAACGGAATGTGGTTATGTTCTGCATCAAGAGATCATCTATTAAAATTATTTGATATAAGAAATTTGTCAACTGAACTGCAGGTAAAAATTTAAGCTTCATCTAATCATCTTAAAAGAAGATGCTTATTATTATTATTATTATTAGTAGTAGTGTATTTATTACAACGCTATACTGTTTCCCTTGAGTAATATATTATTTTTATTGTCTTATTCTGTTTATATTTATTGTTGTATTTTAAGCCAAAGTCGGATGTTTGGTGTTTGTACGTATCAGCGCTATGTGTTCTCGTGTTATTGGTTTTATTTTCCGAAATTTTTACCCTGTGGCTTGGATTGTATTGTCAGTCAACGATTAAATTCATCTTGGTTGTTTATTAATCTCCTAACTCTACTAACCATCCTAAATTATTTGATCAAACTCCAAAATAGAATAAATTTGCTGTATTTCTTCTTTCTTCGAAATCATCATTCAGGGTTTGTAAAATGAATTTTCATGAATACCTACATTGATTTTCCTCTCCTCAATATACAGCAGGTGAACTCGTCTGCCAATTCTTTATGCATAACAACTTGGAGCAGTTGATGTAAGTTTTTACTCGAATCACTATCGTCTTAAATTCTAATCCTTCTCCTTAAACTATAGTATTAACTTCTTTTCTCCGAACATCTTATTATCTCTGTATCATGTTCTTTCATTCAAGTCTACTGCTGGCCAAGTCAAATCTCATTTATCTGTAAAACAACTAATGATTTGTTTTTTAGTGCTATTTCAATTTATCAGAACAGAAAACTTATTTGAAGAATCGTGAAAAGTTTGTCTGTGTTAATTTTTTCTGTCGTTTATTGATTTCTAAACACCGTTAATTTAGTTTGAAAATTTTGATACGCACGAATGTATTAACAAATTTATGTTCTGTTACAAGGAGTATACACGCTTATTTTTCTTTAAATTAACAGTTATTCTCAAGTTACTTTAAATAAAATAAACTGTATATTAAGCATATGCTATATCATATGCATCAAAACTTTTATTGTTATAGGGACCGTGTTTGTTGGATTTTATATACTTCATATTTTTCATTATATTATTTATTAATTTTTATTTTTAATTAGTTATTAATTATCAGCTACTTCAAATTTGATAATACTGTATTATAAATGGTTTATTATAAAATAACGTATTTTCTTCCACATAAATAGAATGTTGGTCTTAAATTTGTATATTAAAATTTAACATAAATATAAATATGAAGTGCTTTTAGTAGTCACATTATAAATCATGACATCTCTCTCCTCCTTTGAAGCTAATATGTATTGTGAAGTTTGATTGTGTTCAGTATTTTCCTTTGTTCTTATTTGAAATCTATAAAATTAATTATTTTTGCTCTTAATCGCAGGTATTTCGAGGTCATAAGAAAGAGGCATCTAGTATTGCTTGGCATCCCCAGCATGAAGGTCTGTTTGCAAGTGGTGGTTCTGATGGATCTATTTTATTCTGGCATGTAGGGTAAGTATTTCTCCTTTACTTTGTAGTACTTTTCAAGTGTAAATATCTATTTTGCACAAACTTTACTGTACTTTATTTTAAAGATTTGCACATTAATAAGGACTTTACTTAATAGTAATTTTTGTAAATTTAGAAAGAATACCAAAACAGTTTAGTGTAAAAATGAATAAAATTAAATCTAACAACGACGTAAATTTGCATTGCCATCAATTCCCCTAAGTCTAGTTTTAGAAATATTTTGCCCGTCGTTATTGATGTTGAAACCGATATTAAATTTTTTTGTTATCATTAACCATGTTCTTAGTATTATACTTTACTTTATTATTTACTTCTCTTGTTCTTGCGCATCCAGTTCATTTTCTTAACTTTTCATTTTTACAGTATTACGTAATTCTATTTACTGACAGATTTTTTAAGACATACTAAGCATATATATATATATATATATATATATATATATATATATATATATATATATATATATATATATATATATATATATATATATATATATATATATATATATATATATATATATATATATATATATATATATATATATATATATATATATATATATAATTTAATTAAAAAAATTTTTTATTTATTTTGTTTTTATTGCAAGGTCAGTGTAGTTGTTTCATTGCTTTCATTATTACTGCAGGCTTTAATACGAGTATACTTGATCATATCTTTTTTTGTCGTCACACGCTCACATCAAATACTAATGAATAAGTCATTAATTTCTGATATAAACATACAGCAGCTCTTAATATGTAAATTTTAAATTTGGAACATCATTCAGTCTTCCATTCTATTTATGTACAATGTGAATTTTATATTTGTTACATACACATGCACATTCATACACACACACGCACACACACACTCTCTCTCTCTCTCTCTCTCTCTCTCTCTCTCTCTCTCTCTCTCTCTCTCTCTCTCTCTCTCTCTCTCTCTCTCTCTCTCTCTCACTCTCTCTCTCTCTCTCTCTCTCTCTCTCTCTCTCTCTCTCTCTCTCTCTCTCTCTCTCTCTCTCTCTCTCTCTCTCTCTCTCTCTCTCTCTCTCTCTCTCTCTCTCTCTCTCTCTCTCTCTCTCTCTCTCTCTCTCTCTCTCTCTCTCTCTCTCTCTCTCTCTCTCTCTCTCTCTCTCTCTCTCTCTCTCTCTCTCTCTCTCTCTCTCTCTCTCTCTCTCTCTCTCTCTCTCTCTCTCTCTCTCTCTCTCTCTCTCTCTCTCTCTCTCTCTCTCTCTCTCTCTCTCTCTCTCTCTCTCTCTCTCTCTCTCTCTCTCTCTCTCTCTCTCTCTCTCTCTCTCTCTCTCTCTCTCTCTCTCTCTCTCTCTCTCTCTCTCTCTCTCTCTCTCTCTCTCTCTCTCTCTCTCTCTCTCTCTCTCTCTCTCTCTCTCTCTCTCTCTCTCTCTCTCTCTCTCTCTCTCTCTCTCTCTCTCTCTCTCTCTCTCTCTCTCTCTCTCTCTCTCTCTCTCTCTCTCTCTCTCTCTCTCTCTATATATATATATATATATATATATATATATATATATATATATATATATATATATATATATATATATATATATATATATATATATATATATATATATATATCCTCAGAAATGATAAAGAAGTAGGCTCGATTGAGTCTGCTCATGATGGAATCATTTGGGATCTTGCGTGGCATCCATTAGGCCATCTTCTCTGCTCAGGATCTAACGACCATTCATCAAAATTTTGGACTCGTAATCGACCGGGAGACAAAATGAGAGATAAATATAACTTAAATACTCTTCCTCCAGGAGTTGTTGGAGACGATTGCGTGGACATAGGTGTGTATTTCTTTTTATTTCTATAAATTTGAAGTAATATTCAGCTAATAATATTAATTAAGAAATAAGATTCACTGTTTTATTCTGTACTTTTGAATTATTTTTGTTTTTGTTTTAACGGATTTTATATTAGAGTTATAACTAATGAAAATAAATTGTATTTCTAGATGATATTCCTGTGAATGTAACTTATATGCCATCTGCGTCTATTCCTGGCATGGGCCCAGACGATAAAGTAGAAGCCGAACCAGAACCTAAAGGACCAGAAACCATTCCAGGTCTTGACTTTGACAGTCTAGCATTTGAGAGGTGTGTAAAAGAGCGAAAATTGAACGTTTTATTTTGTTATATATATATATATATATATATATATATATATATATATATATATATATATATATATATATATATATATATATATATATATATATATATATATATATATATATATATATATATATATATATATATATATATATATATATATATATATATATATATATATATATATATATATATTGGGTGGGGGAGTTGGGTTCGGAGGCAGATATGATCCTTTCAGTGATAAAAATTGCTTAGCATATAATCCATTCACTTCAATGTCTGTTAAGTTGTCCCCACATGAGTTTAGAATTTTATTCAAATCTCAATAGTTTTTTTTTTTTTGCTACTCCAAATATGCAGTGGACTAGAGTCGTTAGCCAAAATACAAAAAACAAAAATTCAGCTTAAACCCAACCAAATAATAATAATCATTTCAATTTCATAAGCTTTATTCAGATATTATACATTTACAGGTTTTCAGTTTTTAAAGTAGGTCCTATATTAAATTCAATAATGATAATATTCTGACCGTCCAATTCTCTGAAAAGATAATAATAATAATAACAATGGTGATTCTGATAATAATAATAATCATGGCTACCAAAATCATTATTATTCTGATTATACATATTCATAGTTATGATAATAATAATTACATATGAGATGAAAATATTAAAATAAGAATAAAAACAGTGATAGTAAAATGCTTCTACATCACACTATTGAGTTTATTGATATTGATAATAGCAATTTTCAATAATAATAATAATAGTAATATTAATGACTGTAATAATAATTGAAAATAATATTAATCATAATTTCAATAATAGGAAAAAATTAATTTTAGTGCATACTGTAGAATATCTGATTTTAATAATAATAATTATAATGACGACAATAATAATAATGATTATAAAAATAATAATAACGGTTCAGTACGAATTTATGTATATTTTTTAAATTTTGCGCTCATATGATTTTATTGATCTTTTATTTTTTATATCGTCCGGTTGGCTATTATATAATATGTCGAAGGTGTAGCTTACTGCTTGTCGTGCTTTAGTAAGTCTGTAGAAAGGTGTTTTTAGGTTGGTGGTGTTTCGTAGGATTATTCCTCGTTTGGTTTGATTATTTAGCTGGTTTTCTTTTCAGGAATTAGATGTATTATTGCTTATTACTTTGTTTATTTCCTTTAGGAGAGAGAGACTTAGAAGATGATCAAATTGTAGTATGTTAAGTTTTTTGAATAAGAGTGGTGTATGACTATAAAAATCTCTGCTACCACTGAGGGGCCTTATGCTTCGTTTTTGTATTGTTATGATTTGAATGTGTGTTTGTTTTGGGTGTTGTCCCATTTACGGAGAGGCAGTAAATTATGTGGGGTGAATATGCGCAAAATATATTTTTTGCAGTGCATAGAGTGGTATGGATTTTGTTTATTTTACAAGAATATACATATACTTTGCGAGTTTGTTTACTAATGTGTTTATGTGTACTTCAAATGTTAGCTTTTCTTCTATTATGACTCCCAGGATTTTTGCGCTACTTGTACGGGTTAGTTCAATATTCTTTAGTTTAATTTTAAAATTATTTCCAACATTAATAATAATAATAGCGAGACTGAAGAACTGTAATTGAGAGTGAGGGAGAGGTAGTTAATATGGTTGTTTCAAGGTGTGTGTGTGTGTGTGAATTATTATAATTGAAAGAATTAATCAAGAAAATGAATACATGAGGACACACTAAGTGATGCTGAGAGAGAGAGAATGAGCTGTTGTTAGTGTATATATGCATGTGTGAGAATAATCCGTTGCCATGGATACCTTTCCTGAAGTTTGCACAAGGAAGCTACAACGACCACTATTACGTCTATAATAATAATTTTATGTTTGTGTGTGTTTCTGGTCTGTTTGAGAGAGAGGTAATAGCGTAGTTGTTAGACGATCATAAAAATAAAAATTAGAGGATAATGAGAAAAACATGGAAGGAAAAAAGGGTGTAGCGTAACAAGTTCTACTTGGGAAGATGGGGCAGCCCGTTCCTGTGGAGACCACCTCCACTGTTTGTATTTAAAAGTACTATTACTGATGATAAATAATATAGAAAGACGTAGTATAGTTTACTTTATTATGATTAGTAATAGATATAGAAGAATTTACTTTTAAATATCCTTAAATCTACTTATCAACGAGTTATTGTTGTAGTTAGCAATAGCAGTAGTACTAAAACTGGCATGGTTAAAGGGTAGATAAAATATTTATTTCTGTTGAATAAGTCATAATGTTAAGTTTGTTTTAATTTTAAATTTTGATTTTAGTATTAATCAAAGTTTTAATTCAATGCTAAATTAAAATTATTATTTTTCTAAATTCTTAAATGTTTAATTGAAATGTTTATTGAATTAATCAACTGTTTGTAAATAAAAAAAACTCACAACTCTTGCGGTATGCATCCTTTCTTCCTTTTTAGGAACTATTTTTTTTTTAAGTATTTTGTAAGAGCTCTCTTGGAGTTGCTAGTCCTTATTTCACTTCCTCCTTTGATTCTTGTCATCCTTTTCCTTACCTATGCTTTCTAATGGGTCCAATTTGGACAACAGTCAGATTTTTAAAAAAATTTATTAATTATTTATTAATTAAAAAAAAATTTCATATACTTTAGATTCCTGAAGAAAACTCCTTATGCCAAACCTATTCCAAAGACTTTCCAGGCAGCTTGGAATGCTGCTGGTGGACTTGATGAAGATATGGAAGAGGATCAGTCTATAGTATGTGCCCTTTTATTACCCTCTGTGTATTTTTACCTAACAGTTAAATTTAAATTTAATCTTAATTTATTATTAATTTATATATTTATTTATTTAATTATTTAAGTATTTATTTATTATTGTCTTCAAGGAACTCTATGTCATCATTGTGTTTGTATTTACATTTTTTTTTATATATACATTTTAAGAAACTTCCTTTCAATTGGACCAGGGTCACACTATACTACCTAGAGAAGGATTACAAACGAAATACCTTTTTAAAAGTGTCAAGTTGTATGAAGTTGAAAATAGCAAAAAAAATATTCCAGACCTAACTGATTGAAGTATGAGAGTATAATGATGAACACCAATTTGGTAACCAAAAAATTGGACAAGATACGAGGGAAAATATGTAGAAGAAGAATCGCGTGAGTCTCCTCAAAGGGACAGGTATGCACCTAATGACTTCAAAGATTTCGATTCAATCATTATACAGAGAAAGAGATTGAAGAGATTGAAGAGAGTATGAGGAGCAGTTGTATAAGTGAACCCACTCCTGTATATGTTAACTCGTATGCAGGACAAAAGTGAACAACACCTTTATAAAGAGCAAGCCACTGTGGTGTTGTGAAACAAGTTCAGAAGGCATCGTGAAATTATGTAAAAAAAGAAATAATGTGATCATTCCAAGATAAATTCGGAAAAATTAGATCCAATGGTATTTACAACACTAGATTGTTTTCTTTGCTTGTTTTTGAAGATGGCTATAGTCGAATAGTGGATTGCATCAAGTAGAAAGACATAGAAATCCATATTAAGAATAATTATTCTTTCTTTCAAGATAAGTACAAGAGAAAGATCAAAAGTCAAGCCCACTTCCTCGGTCCCTGCTATTTAATGCTTGGATGATTGTTTTCAGTAAGGATGCACCGATTAATCGGCAGATAATCGGTAATCGGCCATATTACCGATTAATCGGTAATCGGCTATTCACATGATTAATCGGCCGATTGCTTAAATCCTTTACCAGAACAAACCAACCTTTTCAAGACTATTTTATAACTGCCAAGTTAATCATCAGATAGCTTCGACACAGTAACAAATAACAATACCAATATAATTCCCAAATTGTTTGTCATTTTGTGCCTGGCTGCTATTATGGCTTTTGCCTTTTTTTTTTTTTTTTTTTTTTTTGACTTTCTTAAGAAATGATTCATAAATTATGAAACATTAGCATATTACAATTGACTCATTATTAATACAAATACATACATACAAATTGCATAAAAATACTACTAAATTTTGGCAGTTTTCCAGGTTTTCTGTTTATACTGTTGCCTCTTCAATTCATGTTGTCTTCTATCTAAGCTCTCAAGCTCATCAGTATTTAAAGTTCAATACTCTTAAGTTATAATGCAGAAACATAAGAGTTTCCCCATTTTCAGGACACAGCCTTTTCCTTGTAGGTTCATAGTACTAAAAAGTCTTTCACTCTCAACAGATGATGGTGGTGCGCTTAGATATTTTGAAGCCAAATTGCTCAATATTGGTAAAGTCTCCCGTGTCTTTTTCCACCAAAGTAATGGGTCTTCGCTTCTTTGAAGTATTGGTAGAGTTAAATATTGATCCAGTTCCTTTGCGCATCTATGAGTAACAGATTTACTCCTCTTGAGTTTGGGTTGCACATCTGTTGTACTTGCAACGTCTAAGTCTGAATTTATTTTCATAGGCTTATTTGACTCAAAATCATCTAACAGTTTTGAAAGGGAAACAGTTTTAGGTACACTTTCATAAGTTTCATTATCTTGATCATCATTAGAAGAGCTGTCTCCTGTTTGACTATCAATAGAATTTATCTCAGATTGATGTTCTACAATATCCATAACCAATTTCTTAATAGTGTCTTCTTTAATGTCATCCTTTTGAAATTTCAATTTAAATCTGGGATCGAGAAAAGTAGCCAAGCACAGAAATTTTTCATTTATGTATGATGCAAATCTTTTTTCAGTTGATGCACTGAATTCTTCAACAGTTGAAATAATTCCACTAAATTCACCAGTATGTTTGGTAGCTTTTAATAGAAATAATCTGAGAGCTAATATTGTAGGGATTATCATTGATATAGTTGATGTTCTGTTACTTGATTCTTTGCTGATGTCTTCAAATGGACTTAATAACTGGACAACTTTTTTCAACAATTGTCCATTGGTAACTTGATAAAGTTGGAATGTTCATTGTCAACAGCATACATTATAAGAGCTTTTCAGCTGTTCTAAATTTCTTTTCAACATATTATATGTTGAATTCCAGCGAGTAGACACATCTTGAATCAGTTTGTTTGTCATTTTAAGCTGCTCCTGGATTTCAGTTAATTTGCTAATCGCTAATGAAGAATGATTAAAGTGTGATACTATTTTTCTGCTATTTGCAATTATATTGCTCACAGCCTTTTGCGAAAATATTGAATCATTTACTGAAAGTTGCAATGTGCGTATGAAACATGATAGTGACTGTACACCACACTTCCTCATACCACCAACCATATTTGCGGCGGAAATCTCGTAGTACAAGAAAAATTTTGTTGGAGATCTTATACTCATTCAGAACAATGTGTAGTTGTTCACTTATTAATTCAGCTGTATGTGAACCAGGGAAAGGAACAACTCTAAGCACAGCTCTACATTGTTCAAACTCATCTGAAAGCCAATGGCATGTCACACTCAGAAATGGAGCATTATTTGTTGAAGCTGTCCAAATGTCTGTGGTCAAAGAAAGACTGCTAATTTCATCGAGCGATATCTGAATTTTTGCTTTTACTTTCATAAATATATCCGGGATTATTTTGTCTGTGAAATATTTTCTTGATGGAATTCTGTAATTAGGACAGAGTTTTGCAATAAGCCTTTGGAATCCAATGTCAGATGTTAAAGAATATGGCTGAATATCAACAGCTATCATGTCTCCTATCAAATAATGCATCTCTTGGGACTTGTGATCGTTAATATTCCAAATTTTACTCTTTTACTAAAACTGATCGTATAGTTGGTTGAACTGGAGGCTCATAGTTGCTGCACCTTGCTTCTGAAGTATTTGGCTGTGACCAATCATATTGCCTTTTCAGCTTATCCGTTTCAGCTTTTGCTTCATCTGATTGAATTTCTTAATGTGGTTCAACATATTTGTCATTGTAGAACTCTTTTCAGATTTGCCACCTCTTGATATGGTGGCTTTACATAATTTAAAAATACATTTACTGTTTATCCTTAGGATGAACATCAAAATACTTCCAACAATAACTGGTTGACATACTGCTTTCGTTATAAAGTGTAATTAATTTAATTATTTATATCTCTATAATCGAGATTCTAGAATCTAGAGTTATCTTTAAAATTTTAAATTTTTATTTTTTTTATATATCTGAAAAGTAAGCAATAAAAATGATTTACATTAATAATGAAAACATGCATAGTTATTAGTAATAAATAATAATGTTGATAACTGCTTTTTCTCAGTATTAATTTAAATTATTAGGTGTAATTGATGAAAGGCCGATTAATCGGTAATCGGCCACTTGGCTTATCGGTGCACCCCTAGTTTTCAGTGTTAAAAATAATGCAAGGTGGAGTAATCAGCATATGAGTGGACTGGTGACGAAGTTACAGGCAGAAGGTCACCAGTGAACAGAGGAAAGCGTATAAGATATTGAGTTGAAGATGTGGAGCACAACTATTATCAAATCTTTAGTACAGTATATGCATTAACCTTGTACAGCAACTGCTTTAGGAGATTGGAAGATAAGCTAAAAAAGTACAAGGTTGTTGACCGAGAAATAGAAACCGAATGAAAAAAGATTAGAAAGTTATATAAGTTTCACAGTAGTTTGGAAAGGCATAGACCATTAATCAGATGGAAGGGAAAGGTTCCTTATTGAAATATCCTTGTGAAAGTTATACAGTTCTTCAGAGAGGGAATTAGAAGAATTATTTAGTTAATAAAAAGATTTGAAAACTTGAAAAATAGTAAAAGTTGGAGTTATAATTGGAGAATTGGAATGGGTTTACCTTTTTTGAAATAAACTTTCAGCATGAAGGGGAACGCCACAATCTTCTTGCCTAAGTTGTGCTGGTTTAACAATTAAAAAGATGATTGAAGAAACCCAGAGTAAACCTCTTGACGAAATCAATAATTATCCAATTTGTTGTGAAAAAATCTTTTAAGTTGATTTCACTAAGTGTATCCCTAGGGTTAAAAGAAAATAACAAAGTTAGTTAAATATTGAACTACCCTAAATTAAGATATCAGCAAAAGGGGATAAGACTTGAGAATTTTTTATACCTTAAGAATTCATATAGCCATAATCAAGAAAATAATAGATAATGAAGTAGGTCAATGTAATTTAATATTAATTAACAAGGGAGTTGAAATTATAAAGTAAAAAATTTTTAATATTCCAGATCACAACTTGATTGCTCTAAAAAGCACATATCATCCTTTGTGAAATATTAAGATTATTAATAGTTTGAGAAACCAGAGTAATCGTAATATTCGTGTGAGAGCACTGTCATTTGAGGTAAGGTTTAATTTTTGAAGAAGTGTTAAATCAAGCTAGTTTTATGAAATGCTACAAAAGTTCTGATAAGAAAAGAAATCTTCAGGACACAGAATATCGTATTTGAAATACGTGAAAGATCAGAGGCTAGTTGCTCCAAGGCTACCCTTCTCCAGTCTATCAATTGCTGTTGGGAGGGACGTCTTTCAAACTGGAAGGAGTAATGAAGGGTGGAGTCATCAGCATATGAGTGGATACGAGATGAGGTAATAGAGAGGTCATTAATGAAAATCAGAAGAAGTGTTGGGGATAGGACAGAACCCTGAGGAACACCACTATTAATAGATTTAAAGGAAGAACTGTGGCCGTCTACAACAGCTGATATAGAACGACCAGAAAGGAAATTAGAGAGAAGATCACTGTGAGAAGGATAGATACCGAAAGATTGATGTTTAAAAACCAAAGCTTTGGGCCCGACTTTATCGAAGGCTTTCGATATGTCTAGCGCGACAGATCGAAAGCAATTGGCAATTCGTTCAAATTTATGAAGAGAACGTTAGCCGTCTCACTTTAGACACACTCCTCCGCGTAGATCACGGTATCCGAGAAGCTTTTTCAGACATAAAAAAGTCAACAGTATTCTTTAACCTGAGAAGACATATGAATCTATTTGAAGAATGAATGTCTTGAAGAAACTTCTCCATTCAGCCTCAGGGACAAGCTCTTACTTTTTCACTTTTTTACAGTTCCCGATGATCTTTAGATATTTGCATGCGAGTTGCAGTTCCATCTTGTCTAGTCTAGGACATCACTCATTGACAAGAGAGTTCCTAAGGAAAATTTTCTTAGCTTGCTGCTCTTTGCTATGGGGTTCAACGATGTGGCTACTGCATTGCATACAATTCGATCTAATGCTCCCTCTATGTGGATAATATCTCTACATTCCCGGTACCAAACTGTCCTTCATGAGTCCTTGCTCATCTACAAATGGTTATCTGGTGTGATAAGAGGAAATTTATGTCCTATGAATATAACTCCCCAGTAAATCTCTCGCAAAATTTTTCAAAAATCAGCTTCTCTTGCAGAATCTCTTTGAATCGGCCACTCTACGCATCAACAGTTCTTCTGCTCTTGCCATTCTTACCCCTTTCCTGCTTTTGTTGCTTTTCCCCGGAGAGCTTTTAGTTTCTAAGGAAAGAGAATAAACCACGCAATTCAATTGCAGATTAATATTTCAATATGGTTATTTTTCAATATATTACAACGACTCTGATGTACTGTAGGTGGAGTTTACTTTCTCTAATGTAAATGTGAAGCTCACTTTCTCTAATATAAATATAACATTGGATATAATGACAATCAGTTATACACTTCATCTTCCTTATATCTATCATCTCCAAACAAGTTGCCATTGGTCTCTGGATTTCCTTCAAAACCTTACCTCTACCAACTTGAGTGCAGATAAGAAAACACTACTCCGACTATTTTAACATTGTGAAAGCAATGTTGGATTGCGGATGTGTCATTTATGTACAAACCTCCCATACTTAACAAAATCTCTGGGATTTAACCCAAAATGATGGATGGTCTTCTCATTAATACTGGAGAGTTCTGCTCTTCTCTGTCTTTAAGAAGAGAGCAATTTACATGTTCGATACACATAACATTCAAACCCCTATATACCCTCTTGATGAAATGAGTCTCTACCCTCCCATCTGGTCATTTGCATCAGTCTTCCAATTTCTTCACACCCCACAATATGTATTGTAACTTCTTGCTGTACCTTGGCTCCTTCAAATCCTACTTCTTACTCCTTTTTCATGCACTACGAACACACAGTTCACAGGTTCAGTGATGATTTTGATCATCATAGATAACTCTAAGACGAAAGGCGGAGTAGGATCATCGGCCATGATTTTTGATCTCATTTTTTCTTACTCCCTCGCATCTTGTTCGTCTATTTTCTCACCAGAGATTAAGGACCTGCCTCCCAAATTGGGCCAGGACTCTGGCCGAGTTTGCCTAAAATTTGTAAAGAGGTCAAAAGCACTGAAATTTTGGGTTAAAAATATTATTTTTTTTTTATTTATTTTTTTTTATTAAAAAGTTCACATCTCACGGTCACTGCCCTATTCGAGGAGAGGAACTTTTCTAGGTAGAATATACCTAGGATTCCCAAGAGGAATCGAACCGGCGCCCTCAAGCACGTGAATCAATTACCCTACCGTTTGAGCAACTGTAGACGGCAATAGATATTTATTTAATTATAAGGAAGGAATAGAATAGACAAAATTTACTGAAATTAATGATTATATCTATTCAATCTCAAATTCCAAAAATGCACTTACGGCTTTTACGATTACATCCCCTAAGAATCCTCTGGTTTCTAAACTTCACATCCGAAAGAAAACATTGATTTCTGCTAGGTCCCATCTTACTTTGATATCTCTGGAAGAAAACAGACAGACACTGCAGCAACATTTCAAGCATCAACATCTCGATGCAGAACAATATAATTATTGTAACTCTCAAACCAACTTCAACGAGGCCTTCTTCCTTCCACTGATTACTATGTCCCTTCAGAAGAAGTTTTATTGCCTTCTGGCATGACAGGTGAAGGGTAGATGTCCGTGTTGCTAAGCGCGTTTGAGGATTGGTCATGAATCTCTAACCTATAGATGCCATATATCAAGGGAGAACCCACCCTTCTTGTCCTATTTACTAGTCATATATTCTGTCAGTTCACTACATCCTGATGGGTTTTAATGTTTCAGAATTAAGAGCCTCTAGATTCAAATTCTTCCTTGCATTGCACACCGTCTCCTATGTCCATCGCTTTTCATATATCTTTTCCGAATACTCGCTTTTCAGATTCAATATTCTCTTTGCTTTCTTACAGGGTCTGAACTTACTATATAAGATCTAAACCTCTTAAATAGCCTTCCTTTTCCGTTTTGTTGGATCCCAGTCCAGAATTGCCACTCTTTTGTGCATTGTCTTTTATACATATACTCAAAAAATATTATTATAATTTATTATTATTTTTATTATTATTATTATTATTATTATTATTATTATTATTATTATTATTATTATTATTATTATTTACTTTTTCAGACAAGCTGGGTGATTGTGGAAAGTGAAAATTTGTTTTCTAAGCCTGCAAATAACGAAGGAGAACCTGTTATCACAGAAATAGGTGAAGAGTTGCCACCTGGTTCTGTTCCTTTGTCTGAAATCAAAGCAAACGCTATTGCCTATTATGGGTTCTATATTCCATTACGTATGTATATTTTAAATTTTTTATAGTAGACATTGTGTATTTACCTCCTATAAGGAAGTTTTACTGCTCTGTGATGGCTTTTAAATTTATTCTGAACATCTACCCTATATATATATATATATATATATATATATATATATATATATATATATATATATATATATATATATATATATATATATATATATATATATATATATATATATATATATATATATATATATATATATATATATATATATATATATATATATAATGAAGAGTAGTACTAGAGCTTGGAACATTTTGGTTGGAGAAATAATAAATTTTCAATTAAAATATTTTATTTATTCGAAAAAAATTTTTTTAATCACTGGTAAAATTGACTTAAAACTAATTCCATGGATGCAAAAAAAAATTAGAGGAAAAAATTAAAAACTTTTTCACCGTTTTGGGAAACACATTAATCCAATCATCAGGAAGCAATTCTAATCCATCCAAAACCTCTTCATATATATATATATATATATATATATATATATATATATATAATATATATATATATATATATATATATATATATATATATATATATATATATATATATATATATATATATATATATATATATATATATATATATATATATGAAGCAATTATGATTATTATTAAACAAAAAAAAAAAAACATCAAAAAAAAATTTGTCTGCGAACAGAACAAAAATATTAAGAGCAAAACAAAAAATGAGACAGGTAACAAGGATAAAATAAAAATAAAAATGAAAAACAAAAAATAAAATAAAAAGCAAACAAAATATTAAATCAATTAAGTTGTAGTTGGAAGGAGCCACTATCACTATTGAGAGAAGGTTTCAGAATGGAAATGTGGATGGATTCTAAGATTTTTAGATCTATTGGTTGGTTGGTTTGTGAGAGGATGGAATAATGGGAAGGATTTATCGGGTGGTTATTAGTGAACTGTGGGATCTAATGTTGGAATGGGAAGGAGATGAAAGATTCATTTTTGATTTGCTCATCACAAAACCCTCCACAAATTATAATATAAATATTTACCGTAAACCTACTTTCTCAAATTTGTCCTTTAACTTTTTTTTAGCCACGTCCCCTTCCACTACAAATGCAACAGCATTAAAACTAATTTATAGAGTTTATCATCTTACTTCCAATTACATAGAACTCCATAAAGAATTTTCCTTTCTAATTGAATATTTCACAGCTAATCTATTCCCTTCCTCCCTTATTTATTCATTAATAAAAAAAATTCCTTAATAAATCTTTAACAGCTCCCACCACTATTTTAACCTCACCGAAACAACCTATTTATATCAAACTTGCATTTCACGACCACCAATATTTAAAATTTAAAAATGATTTTCTCAACCTTTTACACAGTAGCTACCCTCAATTAGACTTTACCTTTGTCTTCATCCCGAATCTCTCCATAGGCTCTTTCCTATCCCGTAAAGAACCCCTACCCATCCTTTTGCGCTGGTCTATCATCTGTAAATGCTCATGTGGTGCTTGTTCTAGCACCTATGTTGCGTCAACTTTCCGTTAGATGTGACGAGCACAGAGGTATCTTCCCCAGAACTGGCATGAATCTTTGATCTCCTTCCCATTTCAGCATTAGATCCCACAGTTACACTAATAACTGCCCGATTGATTCTTCCCATTTTTCCATCTTCTCACAAACCAACTTTTTTTTTTTTTTATATTAAAAGTTCACATCTCACGGGCATTGCCCTATTCAAGGAGAGGAACTTTCTAGGTAGTATATACCTAGGATCCCGAAGTGGGATCGAACTGGCGCCCTCAAGCACGTGAGTAAATCACCCTACCGTTCGAGCCACTAACTAACAGATCTAAAAATCTTAGAATCCATGCACATTTTCATATTTAAACCTTCTCTCAATAGGGATAGTTGCCCATTCCACTACAACTTGACTGATTTAATATTTTTTTTGCTTTTTATTTTATTTTTTATTTTTATTTTATCCTTGTTATTTTTTTGTGCTATTTTTTGTTTTTTTTTGTTTTGCAGATAATATTTCTGTTCTTTTTGCAGATAGAATTTTTTATTTTTTTTTTAATCATAATTGTTTCTTGATGATGGGATTATGTTTCCGAAACTTTGAAAAAGTTTTTAAGTTAATGCTCCTCTAATTATTTTTTGCATCCGTGGAATTAGTTTTAAGTCAATTTTACCAGTGATTAAAATAAAAGATAAATTTTAATCGAAAATTTATTACTTCTCCAAAAAAAATGTTCTGAGCTCTGGTACTACTCTTCATTGTAAAATCACATTTCCTAAAAATAGAAACGCCTACGATATATATATATATATATATATATATATATATATATATATATATATATATATATATATATATATATATATATATATATATATATATATATATATATATATATATATATATATATATATATATATATATATATATATATATATATATATTAGAGATGGAGCGATACCAAAATTTTAATCGATACCGATACCTCTAAATTAACTAATACGAGTACCGATACCAATACCAATTTGTTTACTGAACTCATGAAGTTTGAAACAAGATTGAAAATCGGTAAAACCTAGTTATTTTGTTGTCATATTGCTAAACAAAACTATTGATTGGTGATATAGGGCTGATGCCACCAAGACTTTGCATCCGACTTGCTCTTGTGCATGGTATGTTTTCATTAATTTCTGTAACATTTGCGGTCTTCTATACAATTTCCATTTTGTTGAAAAACCACCTCTCTTCTTTTAGACCTAACCTCTTATTCTTGACATAAACTCAGGTGCTTTAGCGTTCTGATAGCAAACCATTTTCTGTTTCCTCTTACTGTCTCTATCTTCAATTTTCAGCCAAAGGAAGTTGTTATGCATATGTGCGCTACGATTTTGTTTACTCTCGTGTCTCTAATCTGGAGTCTTGAGAATTTTCCACCTTGTGGCTAAAGCTTTCTTGCCATTCTTTGCCTAAATTCATTTGTTCTGTTTATTTTCCTATTTGCTTATTATCTTAAATTCTTTGACTATGTAAACTCCAAAACGGAGAACATTCTCTCTTCTCCTTTCTCAGAAATTATCATATTAGGTGATCTCAATTTTCACCGCCGCCAGTGACTTTCTTATAGTTTTCTTGATACAGCCGATGAACGTGCTTTTCAATTCTCCATCCAGAACGACCTTCCTTGAAAAGTGTATACAGCCCCCTACTAGTATCCCTGATCGTCTTGGAGATAAACCCAACAATCTAGAGCTTTTTTTGAACTACTAATCCTTCTCCTTATACTGTCAAACTATCCTCTTATGGGTTTTCCCGATCGCTTTCGTATCTCTGTATATCTTCTATCTTTTCAAGTCTTCCGCAAGAAAGACTCCCGCGTATTTCGAGGAAACGTTTGTGACATTTCTTTGCCCAAGCTGGTCGAATTTTCGGTCGTACTTCTTCGATTTCCCGTGGAATGATTATTGTTTCCGTGGGAGGGGTCCTATGTTTGTGCAGAGCGCGTTACCAAGGTTATTCACAGTGGCTTGGAGACTACATTCTATAGTCTTTTCCTTCTACTACACCTTACAAACCTTGGTGTAACTCTGTTCATTCTCGTACTATTTGCCGCAGAGATGCTGCCTTCAGGAATTACCGTGGTTTTCAAACTGCAGAAAATCGTGCAGTTTATATCATCCTGAAATCGTGCAAAATCTGTTCTTGTTCTTTGTAACACCATAAACTCATTTCTCAATACAAATTGCGATAATTTTTCTGACTCCTTTTCCTCTCTTTCAGGCAGTTTGCTAAAAAATTTCAACTCAAAATTTGCCTCTTCCACTTTTTTCAGCACAATTGCTTTTTTTTACTTTCATTAAAAACTGAACTTTTTGCTCAGACTTTTCCCACTAATTCAACAAACTACTTTATGTCTAAAATTGTAATTTCTTCTAAAGAAGTCCATTTCTACTCTCTCTTAGTTTTACACTAAGAAGGCGTACCGTACTGATGGTATCCTTCCTGTGGTTCAGTAAATTTGTGCCTTTTTAGCTTGCTTCCTGCTTTGGCAAAATATTTCGTCTCTGTCTTTCTACTTTAAAATTTTCTTCTCGCTGGAAACGTGCTCTCATTCAGCATGTGCCGAAAAAGGGGACCTCTCCAACTCTTCAGCTACTGTCCCCATTTCTTTCTAAAGTTTCTTGTTAAGAGTTTTAAAGATCTCAAATCTTCTAATCTTATTTCGGATCGCCAGTCAGAAATAAGATTAGAAGATTTGAGATCTTTAAAAAAGTTCTACTGGTGACTGTTTCCCTTCTTTCTGACTTAGTCCTCCTCTCTTCGGTATTTCAGTAAATCTTTTGGTGTCTCGCTAGACATATCGAAAGCACCTAATAGAGGTGTTTCTCAAATCTTTGATTTCTAAACTTCCCTCTCGGAATTTATCCTCTCTAATTTTTTTTCCGTTCGTTCTATAGCAGCTGTTGTAGACTGTCAAAGTTCTTCCTTTAAAACTATTAATAGTGGTGTTTCTCAGGGATCTGTCCTACCTCCAATTCTTTTTTTAGTTTTCGTTAAAGACTTTCTCTCAATTACTTAACCACTTATCCACTCCTATTCTATTTTAAAGATTCCACCCTTCATTACTCTTTCTAATGAAAGACTCTTCTCCCAACAGCAGTTAATTGAGGTAAGAATGGTGATCTTGGAGCAACTGACCTCTGATCTTTCTCGTATTTCAATCTGGAGCAGAGAAAATAAGGTTGTTTTCAATGTCTCAAAAATTCAGTTCCTCCATCTCTCTACTCGACACAAGCTTCCACACAACTATGACATCTTCTGAAACATACAACTTAAACCTTAATTTGTTCTTAATATTCTCGGTACATCTTTTACCGTGATTTTTTTTGAAAGATCACATTACTTCTCTTTCTAAACAAGCTTCTAATAGGTTGGGTGTTCTGAGGTACCTTCATAATTTCTTCACACCATCCCAGTTGCTTCCTCTCTTTAAGGTGTTGTTCGGCCCCTGTAAGGAGTATGTTTCACACATCTGGGATGGTTTACTCATACAGCTTTCCTTGAAAAGGTGGATGGAGTCTAGCTTTTCGTCTTAACTTATGCTCTCGCTAATTCTCTCTAGTCTCTTTCTGCTCATCGAATTATTGTGTCATTCCCTCTATTACAACGGACACTGCTCTTCTGAAGGGCTCGAGCTGCACGCTTTTGTACTTAGTCTCCACATTTCTCTGTCCAACTCTCTAACAACAGATCTAACAGGCTTGCTCAATTTTACATGTATTCAACTGGTAAAATTTGGAACACACTCCCTTTATCTATATTCCCAACTTCCATCGACTTGCACACTTTCAAACGCCGGGTATCGAGACAAGTCGGCCATTAACTGGGTATGATTCTCACTTTCCTCCAACTCTGATGGAATTTGACCAGGTTTCGGGTATTTCCCCAATTCTGATGGAACTTGGTAGGGTTCTGGACTTTGTAAATATATATATATATATATATATATATATATATATATATATATATATATATATATATATATATATATATATATATATATATATATATATATATATATATATATATATATATATATATATATATATATATATATATATATATATATATATATATATATATATATATATATGGGCGACAGAACTAGCAACCAGGTTCTATAATTGTTGCTTTCTGCTTGTAACAACTCCAAGATCAGCATGGGAAACCACATCTCCGAGAAGCAAACTCAACATCCTCAAAACAGTGGCCAACACAGACATAAACAACAACATACAAACCTCTATTGCCATCTACAAACAATTTATACGCCCCACCATCAACTATGCCTCCCCTGTCTGGCACCCAATGCTCTCCAATCAAAACTTAATGACACTCCAAATAACACAAAATAGAGCCCTCCGCACAATTACCGACTGCACACCCACAACCCCTCAACAACACCTACATAATGAAACCAAAATACTACCTTTAAAAAACCACCTCGAAATGATAGGCACTAAATTTTACGCAAAAACCCGCCTACCGACACACACATGCCACAACACCCTCCTCCATCCTACCAATCACAGACTAAAACAACCACCATCATCCACTGGTACCTTCTACAAACAAATCCTAAATCACATCCCCCCACCCCACCCCAATACCACAATAACCAAACATATTCACACTCAACTAACGCATTCCTACTTGATAAACAGACCACCAAACAACGTCCTTAACACCCCCCCTCCCGAAATAAACCCCGACATCAACAACCTCCCAAGACACTCACAAATCTCATTAGCAAGATTGAGATGCGGGCACCACCCTAACTTACAACAATACAAACACAAATACAGTATAAATCAGACAACATTACCCACATGTACCAAATGCGGAGAGGCCCCGGAAACCGCGAAACACTTTCTATTACACTGTCCTTCCATTTCTCGCCCCAGAATCTCCTGGGGCATCATTTCCTTGGAAGATCTCTGGACGAGGCCAACTTCATTAGCGAAGTGTGGCCACCTCAGCGTGGGGTGGTCAGGGGGTGAGAAGGTAAAAAAAAAAAAGGTATATATATATATATATATATATATATATATATATATATATTATATATATATATATATATATATATATATATATAAGATATATATATATATATATATATATATTGGTCTAATGCAATAGTAGAGTTTTGGAGTGTTTCAAGTGGTCGGTGGTTCAAATCCCATATATATATATATATATATATATATATATATATATATATATATATATATATATATATATATATATATATATATATATATATATATATATATATATATATATATATATATATATATATATATATATATATATATATATATATTAGGGATGGAGCGATACCAAATTTTTACCGATACCGATACCTAAAAATTACCCGATACCGATACTCGATACCTAAAAATTTGCCGATACTACTACCGATACCGATACTTTACTCTTATCCAAAAAATTTGCCGATACCGATACCGATACAGTATCGGAAAATATGCCGATACTTGCCGATACCGATACCGATACTTCACTCCATCCCTAATATATATATATAACACTATAACCGTGTAAAATTTTAGACATTCAAAAAACCCACAGGAAATAAAATTAATTAAGTTTTGTTTTTATTTCCTGTGGGGTATATATATATATATATATATATATATATATATATATATATATATATATATATATATATATATATATATATATATATATATATATATATATATATATATATATATATATATATATATATATATATATATATATATATATATATATATATATATATATATATATATATATTCCAGCTGAAGTGAGTGGTGAAAAAATTCAGGATGCTTTTGCCTTTTGTGAAGAGGAAGAGGCGATCGCAGAAATTACTTCTGATATTGATTTTGCCCGAAAACTCATTCGAGAGAAGAAAGGCCTCTTCAATCCCAGCGTCAATCAAAGGTACTTATTTGTGAATTAATATTCTTTTAATTTTTTATTTCTTCAATGCAGACGTTCGTAAGGACTGTCTCAATTTGCCTCTTAACATTTAAGGATATCTTAGATATTTCTCAGAATTTATGTCAAATGTCAGTGATAATGTAAATGAATGTTTCAATTTAACAGTTTTCTTTTTTATAGCTGAACTAAAACTTGTTGATTAAATATTTTGAAGTTTTTATACATTATTTTATTCTACGGCCCATACAGGAGTAAGGGTATTATCATTTTTTCAAGATTATCTTATGCTCAAATCTTTGATTTTTAAACTTTCCTCTCGGAATTTATCCTCTAATTTTTTTTTCGTTCGTTCTATGGAACCTGTTGTAGACTGCCACAGTTCTTCCTTTAAAAATATTTATAGTGATGTTTTGCAGGGATCTTTCCTACCTCCAATTCTGTTTTTTAGTTTTCTTTAAAGACTTTCTCTCAATTACTTAACCACGTATCCACTCCTATTTCTTTTTGTCCCTTGTAATGGGTATACTGCTCTTATTGTTCTGTTATTCTGCTCAATTCTACATGTAATCTTTTGTCTTTTTCTTACTCCTCTTCTAAATTCATTCCCCTGGTATTTATAACTTTCCACTACCTTAACTTCTCAACCTCCACCCTCAACTTTTCTTCCCTATCTGTCATTCATAATGTCAGGTTCATCTTGTTTCAATATGTTTGAGAAGCAAATCAACTCTCAACTTGTCATCTTCCTCAATCCAACATCTGCAGTATTATCGTATGGCATAATGTCCCTGTCAAAATTTTGCACTTCCCACCTCACCTTTCTTATCATTATGTCTAGGTATATCACAAATGATATCGGTGACTATACTTTTCCTAGCTTTACTCCAATTTATACTTCGAACCATTCTTTGTTTTCATATCTTATCCTTATTTTGCATGTGTTATTATATGCATTCTCCAAAGCCCATCTCAATATTCCTTCCACCCCAAAATCTCTCTCCCGGGCGGTATTTCAATCTCTCTCTCTAATTGCCTTATAAAATACTTACCTCAAGTTTGTGAATTTTATTTATCCCTTTTAAATGTATTCCCATTCCTTCATCTTCATTCTAAAGATGAACTGAAGATCCAGAGAGGTCCTGTTTCTTTGATAGTCATACTTGTCTTTCCTAAATTTGGGTTCCACAACCGTCCTCAGTCTTCCCTCTGATATTCCTGGTGATCAATCAAGGAGGTTCCTCTGTAGTTTTTTTTTTACATTCTCGTGTCTATTTTGCTTTTGTATATTGGGATTATAATTGATTTTTCATACACTTCCGGGACTCAGCTCTCCTCCAAACACTTATTTAAAAACCTCAAGACTGCATCTCTCATCCCTTCTCCTTCTCCTTTTATTAATTTTAGAAAAATTCCGTTTTCTCTTGCAGACTTGCCGTTTTTCATCTTCTTCCCTGGTGATCTTGTCTATTTCCTCCCATTCTCCCTTCTCTCTCACATTTCATTCTGCTGGGGTGCTCCTGGGTTACAGAAGCAACAAACTAAAGTCAATCAACGCTAAGAAGGGCACAACTGTTGCGACAAAATTAGCAGTCATAAGACGGAGTAAATTTTTCCGCACGCCATGATTCGAAACCATTGACAACATCGTCGCCGTTAGACAATGTTCAGAAGGCCCTACCAGTAAGCTACCCCGCCTTCTCTAAAAAAAAAAAAGGCATTGTAGAACAGTTTTCAAGCTCTTCTGCTTCTAATCAGTGTATTATTTTTGCTAATTTCGTCGCAACAGTTGTTGTGCCCATGTTGGCGATATTGACATTGCTTGGTTTCTCTAGTAACCCAGGAGCACCCCAGCAGAATGACATGTAGCTCCAGTAGGGTTCCAGGTCCTCTCTAATGGATTTTAATAGGTACCAAATTGTTACAGAAGAACTTGAAAACTTCTGTACATTGTCTAACGGCAACGCTGTTGTCAATGGTTCCGAATCTTGGCGTATATATATATATATATATATATATATATATATATATATATATATATATATATATATATATATATATATATATATATATATATATATATATATATATATATATATATATATATATATATATATAAGGATGAGTAGGGAAGGTTAAGGGAGACACTGGTAGAAAGTGCAAGGAATGTGTGTGGGGTAAGGAGGGTGGGACTGAAGTAAATGGTGATGCAAGGAGATGAATATAGCACTAAGGGAAAAAAGGAGGGTTTTGTAAAATATCTGGGTACAAAAATGGTAAGAGGAATGGGAAGTATTAAATATATAAACGGGTGTAGAAGGCTGGACTCCTGGTCCTAGGAAAAGAAAAGAATAGTGGAAAGGAAAGGAAGGAGGGTGAAAAAAAGCAGATTAAAAATGGGGTAATTAGATAGTGGAGGAATTTAGAGAAAGAAGTAAGATTTTTTTTGCAAGGAAGTGAATAACGTAAGGAATAGGGATCGGGGATAAAGGAAATAGACGGAGAAATAAGACTGATGGAAAGTGAGGAGGGAGGGATGGTGGGAGAGAATGAGAGAAAAATTTTGGAGAAGAAATAGGCAAAAAATTGAGGAAAGTGAAAAGATGTAAATCGGCGGGTTTAGATGGGATAAGTGGAGAGATGTTGAAGGAAGGAGGGGAGAGTGTGGTAAAATGGTTGGCAAGATTGTATAATTAATGTTGGGTAATGGGAAAGGTGCCTTTAGATTGGCAAGATGCGTATGTAGTCCCTTTGTTTAAAGGAAAGGGTGATAAATTTGAATGTGGGAGTGATAGGGGGAAAAGTTTGTTTAGCGTAGTGGGAAAAGTGTATGGTAGAATTTTATTGGGAAGTATAGGTATTGATTATATGATAGGTGAATAATGGGCGATTTTTAGAGAAGGAAGGGGGTAAATTGGAGTAAACTGTGGTAGATTTTGAGAGAGTATGAAATTGAGAAGGTGCTGGAGGGTATTAGAAATAATAGAGTAAATGAAATAGAGACTTAGTTTTTTATGGGAATAATGGATTGAGTCAGGATTGTGTAATGTCTATGGGGTTTAATTTATTTATTGACAAAGTGGTGAGAATGATGGAAAGGGTAGGTAGAGGGGTGAGAATGAGGGAGCAACAGGGTGTGTGGGATGCGAATGTGTTGTTGTATTCGGATGATGTACCTTTGACGTAGGAACAGGGGAGTTGGAAGGTGATGGGATGAGTTGAGCTTAAAAATAAAGTGTTATAGATGAAAAATATATGTGGGGAGGGAGAGATTGGAGTGGGTTAATTCATTTAAATATCTGGGGGTCAATGTTCTGGGGGAGATGGTAGTGAAGAGGGGTGAAGTAAGGCATAGAATAAGAGAAGGGGAGAAGGTGTTGGGAAGTTTGAGGGATATTTGGAGTAGAGGAAGGTTGCCAAGAGAAGTGAAGGTACAAATGTTTTGAGGGATGCCGTAAATCGGGGGTTGTGTATGGGAGCGAGGCATGGAGGCTGAATGTGAGGAAGAAAATAAAGGTTGAAGTTTTCGAAATGAAGGGTCTAAGGGCGGTGTGTGGTGTAGGTAGAAGGGATAGAGTCAGGAATGTTAGAAAAAGGGATTTGTGTGATTGGAGAAGTATGGCTGGGAGAGCTGAACAGAGCATGCTGAGGTGGGTTGTCCATGTTTGTAGGATGAATGAGAAGAGACTGGCAAGAAAGGTATTTGTATCAGAAGTGGGGATGTGAGAGGTAGGGGGAAACCTAGGGGACGTTGGATGAGTGTGGTCAAGGAGTTATTGATGGGCAGAGGGATGAGCTTGGAGGAGGGTGTGTTGTTGAAAGAGGATAGGAGTGGAAAAGTTTATTGACGGGGTGAGTGTTGGGGAGTGAATATAGCTTGCGTTGACACCACCCCACGATTGTGGGAATGAAAATATATATATATATATATATATATATATATATATATATATATATATATATATATATATATATATATATATATATATATATATATATATATATATATATATATATATATATATATATATATATATATATATATATATATATATATATATATATATACACACACACTAAATTAAATATATTTATTTATTTTCCGTTATTTTCAGCGATGATTCAAAACCGGACACCGAAACAAAGAAAGAAAATTTCCACAAATCATCTCAACATCAACAACATCAGCATCCTCCTCCACATCATTTTCATCCGCCACATCAGCATTTCAATCCTCAGCAACAACCTCATCCACAACAAAT
>SEYY01000873.1:175631-185631 GCA_009176605.1 Armadillidium nasatum
ACTATACAAGGGAAATAATTACTAAAACTATCGAAATTTTAAAATATCGATTAGAATTGAAATTTTAAAATATTATTAATATATAAGGTCAGACAACTTCTTAACCTAAGCCACATATATATATATATATATATATATATATATATATATATATATATATATATATATATATATATATATATATATATATATATATATATATATATATATATATATATATATATATATTAGAGGTAGACCGGATATCCGCATCCGCAACTGCGGATATCCGCATCATTTTTCCAATATCCGCATCCGCGGATATCCGCAATTGGATATCCGCAACCGCATTCGCATGCGCGGATAGTAAAAAATTACGTATCATGCAATCGATAAAAACTTTCAAAGGCAAAACTTTCTATTGAATGCAGAACCTCTTTCTGAGCGCCATACAGGCGACTATCTTGAAACTGTGTTTGAAAAGATGTTGACAAAAAAAAGAACTTTCTCTGGCAAGAGTGAAAAATGTAGATTGCTTTGCACACCAAACTCAGATAGTAGTTAAAAATTCCATTATGAGTCAAAAATGTGTATCCGATTTAATAACCAAATGTAGGTTAATTGCTACGCATTTCAATCACTCCGTTGTAGCCCAAAATGAGCTGAAGAAAATACAAACAAGATTAAATGTTCGTCCACTTTCTGTCATGCAAGATATTCAAACACGCTGGAATAGTAGTTTTCATATGCTTGAAGAGGATGAGCGAAATTAATGAGGCCATTTGCCTTTATGCTTCAAGCAGCACAAAAATAAAGCCTCTAACAGCTGACGAAAATGACATTTTAAATAATTGTATTAATATCCTTAAGCCTTTTGAAGAATTAACAAAGACTATAAAGTTCAGCTGAATCATGTTTGTCAGATGTGATACCACTTGTTTCAACATTGAAAGTTGTGTTAACAAATGTTATTAAGTCTAAGGGAGTTTCAAGGATGACTGAAACATTAATGAAGGAGATGAACGACAGATTTGAAAACCTGGAAAATGATGATGCTTATACAATTGCAATCTTTTTAGATCCTAGGTACAAAACAAAATTTTTTAAACCACTTGTTTCTCAGAATGTTAAAATCAAATTAGGATGCTTATGCGATGAGATGATAGAAACAGCTAAAATAACGCCTTTCAAGAAAAAGCAAAAGCTGTCAGATACAAAAGAAACAAAATCTGTTAGCTTAAGCATTGCTAAATCAATGAAAGGATCTTCTAGCTTCCAGCAGCGATGAAGAATCACAGTCAGAAGTGTCAAAGGATACAAACAATATCGATTATTGAAAATTATCTGAAACTCCCACGTTTGGAGGCAGATAAAGACCAACTGGTTTGGTGGAGAGATAATTGCAAAAGTTTCCCTTTTCTTGTTGAGCTGGCAAGGACTTATTTAGCATGTCCTTCAACTAGTGTTGCTAGTGAGCGTCTTTTCAGTGGAGCAGGCCTCATTTACAACGAAAAGCGAACCAAACTTTCACCTGAAAGAGCCCAAAAGCTTTTATTTCTAAAAAATAACTTACCAATTATTAACTTCAAATGGAAACTGTGAAGTGTGAAGGTAATACTGAATTACTGGCTATATATATATATATATATATATATATATATATATATATATATATATATATATATATATATATATATATATATATATATATATATATATATATATATATATATATATATATATATATATATATATATATATATATATATATATATATATAACCTTTTTCCAAATGGGTGGAGGTTGGGGAAAGAGGTTGGTGGGGTGTTCAAGAGTTGGGTCCCCGTCCCACACCCTGGTAACATAGATTCTGGATATTATATTTAAAATTCCAAGAATCTATGGCAAAAACTCCTAAAAAATTAAACTATCCGCATCCGCATATCCGCATCTGCGGATATCCGCAATTGAATATCCGCAACCGCATCCGCATCCGCGGATGGTAAAAAATTACTATCCGGTCCACCTCTATATATATATATATATATATATATATATATATATATATATATATATATATATATATATATATATATATATATATATATATATATATATATATATATATATATATATATATATATATATATATATATATATATATATATATATATATATATATATATATATATATATATATATATATATATATATATATATATATATATATATATATATATATATATATATATATATATATATCGAAAATGGTCTTAAAATGGGAAGTTTAAAAAAAAAAAAAAAAAAAACGTTTTTTTTTTTTTATTTATTTATTTTTTTTTTTTTGAAAAAAAAAAAATATATATATATATATATATATATATATATATATATATATATATATATATATATATATATATATATATATATATATATATATATATATATATATATATATATATATATATATATATATATATATATATATATATATATATATATATATATATATATATATCAGGTGGTCACAGACGGAAGCCTTGAAGAATGAAAGATTAAATGCAGGAGTAAAAATAGATGATGGTAAAGAGTTCCACAGAACAGAGGTGGCTGGAAAGAAGGAGGCACCACAACGAGCTATCCTTGGGTTTCCCACTTGCACACAAAATTGGTGCGAAAGCAGGGTACCCCATATGCAACGAGGACGATGCAACGGTGAAGGAATGCGAGAGGTCAATTCCCTCTAGCACCTGCTATTATAGTACCCATAGAACAGAGATAGTGCGCCAACGTCACGTCGCAGAGATAGGGGGTCAAGAGAGTTTGAAAGTAGGGGACATTTTATTAATCTTTTAGCTTTAGACTCAATCCTATCCAGAAGAGAGGAGGAGCCGGAGCCCCCCCAAATGTGAAAACAGTACTCCATACAAGGGCGAATAAGACCCTTATATATTTGGAGTAACTGTTCAGAAGAAAAAAATTCTCGCAACCTGAACAGAATTTCCAGCTTTTTAGAGGCAGCTTTAGCAACCATTGTGATATGAGGTTTCCAAGACAGTTTATTGTTTACGTTAAGACCAAGAATGTTAATGTTATTTACAAGTGAGACGGGAGAGCCTTCGAAGAGGATAGGATAGTTGGGAGGTGTTTTTGAGAGGGATATGTGAAGAAGTTGAGTTTTTAAAGAGATGAATTTCAGAAGGTTGCTATGACCTCACCGGGAAATCCCATCCAGATCGGCAAGAATAGAATCGGAAAGTTGAAGACGAGAAGCAACTCTAGAAACAAAAGGGGGAACAGATTTGAAATGAGTAGAAGAATGTAGAGTTGAGTCATCAGCATAAGAGTGAACAGAGTTAGAAGTGCAGTTGAGAAAATCGTTAATGAAAAGAAAGAATAACGTTGGAGATAAAACAGAACCTTGTGAGCAATACCACAGTTGACAGAAAAAGAGGAAGAGGTCGCTCCATCTACAATTACCGAGATGTAACAATCTGAGAGAAAACTAGACAAGAGTAAGCAAAGGGAAGGAGGAAACCCAAAGGAAGGGAGCTTGGAGAGCAGCGACGCATGCCATACCCGGTTAAAAGCCTTGGATATGTCAAGCGCCACCACACAAGACTCCCGAATTCCCTAACGGCAGAAGACCTGATCTTTCGATCAGTAAGATAGGAGAGTTTGTCACCAGTTGACCTCGAACGTCAAAAGCCATACTGGTGATCTGAGAGAAGAGAATGGGACTCCAGATGATCCAAGAAATGAGAGTTTCAAAATATATATATATATATATATATATATATATATATATATATATATATATATATATATATATATATATATATATATATATATATATATATATATATATATATATATATAATAAAATAAGGAGTGAGCTTGGTATCCGGTTGCTATCCTATCATCTGGCCTATTTTTATGCATCCTGTCGTATATTATTATTTTCCAGCCAGATATTTGGTAATTTTTTTTAAGCAGTCACAGCGGCTATACTGAATCGAAAATAACTTCAGGGGCAGTTCGTAGACAAAACGGAAGAAATTCTAGGCGTTAAAGAGTTAGATCATAAAGAATAGATTTTAAAACTATTGATGTTAGGTGATTCCGACAAAATGTAAGGAAAGCAACCTGTATAAGGTATGGTAAAATCTGGAAAGAACTTGTATCTGAGAACTGTGATGCCTGAACAATCGATAAAAATCTGGTGAACTGAAAGAGGATAAAGACGGTAAAAAGGACAGAACGGTGGCCTGTCCCTTGCCATAAGATAGCAGTGGCTTAGTTAGATTCGTGTAGCCGATCCTGAGGCGAGCCAGGACAACCTCTTGGCTCCAACTCCTCCTACATGAAGTAGACCGAGTCTTGAGGAAAAGGTTTGATGGAGCGTAGCTTGACACCTTTGATTGTCCTCAGTCCAAAACCCTGCCGAAGACATAAAATATAATAAGAAGCAGGGAAATAAACTCGCCTAATGTCAGTAGGGAGGTATCTTGCTCCCAACACTTTGTGAGTAACTACAAAGGAAGCAGCTTTATCGGCTTGCTAGTTTCCTGTTATGCCCATGTGGGAGGGAACTCAGCAGTTGCCTGTTTTTCTTCATGAGTAGAATATATAGAAACCTTCGCATATCAGAAACCAGAGGGTTCCTTGTCGTAAGGTCTTTTAATGCTATAAGGAAGCTTGTGGAATTGGAGAAGTTAGTTTGTCACCCGCCAGGTCAAGAATCCTATATACCGCCAAAATGTCACCAACTGGGTTGTAAATTTTAAAGATGCCGATATATATATATATATATATATATATATATATATATATATATATATATATATATATATATATATATATATATATATATATATATATATATATATATATATATATATATATATAAAACAGAGATTATGGACAAATTTTTCACAATTCACATTTATTGTAATAAATTACAAAGAAAATTAAAAAGAATGAATATAATAGAATAATGAATGCTAATATGATAACAAAATACATTCGGAGCTGGAGATGCTTCTTTTATGGGCTCCAGATTCGCCCACAATCCTAGAAACCACCCCAGCTCCACCAAACTCTTTCGGCTCCACACCTGCAGCCCCTGGCTACTCAGCCCTGGTAAATACTATAAAAATTGCTTCTCTGAAAAGTATAGACTTTCCCGTGACAAAAATGCACACTGTTTTCCTCTTTATTGAAAACTTTTTAATTAATTTTTTTCCTACAATAAATTTAATCTCAGTAACTACTAAATTATCTTTTTTAGCAGTAAAAAAAATATAAATAAAAGTTTGTACCTGGTTTGGGCTCCCTATCTCGTAAAATACTGGATATAAAATATAAAATCAAAAATATGAAATTTTAAGTTACTTAGCACTTATTCGCTTCCATAAAAGGATCAATTTCGTCCCTATGGTCAGAAATATTGGTTGCGCAAAGTAATTTTTACATAAAATCTGTTTCTCAAAAGGTTCCAAAACATCTCCGTAAGGGGGTTGAAGTAGAAATTCTCAGATTTGTATATTTTTTTTGCAATGTTTGTTTTCGAACTTAAATATGTTACTAGGAGAGGCTCAGCCCGTCTGGCCCCTCCCCCTTTGGCTACGGGCATGGGCATTGGAAGGATAGGCACTCCAATATTACTCTATTAGTAAAATCTGGAACACTCTCCTTTTATCTATTTTTTAAAATAACTAAAAAAAAATTTTTTTTTGTATCGGGACATATTGGCCTTTAACGACCACAAGTTTGATATATCCACAATTCTGGTAGAATTTGGTAGGTCCTTACCCTTTACCCACTATATATATAATATAATATATATATATATATATATATATATATATATATATATATATATATATATATATATATATATATATATATATATATATATATATATATATATATATATATATATATATATTTGTTAGGATTTCTGTGGCGCTGAAACCCTTGAAAACGCTTAATGCAGATATGTTTATTGCTCTGCCAAGAATAAACTTAATTCTATTACATTAACCTACAAATAATAAAAAGGAATTAATAAACTTGCCATTTAAAATGTTCTGCAAATTGTTAAAATAAGGGGATTGGGGGATTTACTTTGTTTCCAAGAATTAATACTTGGATGTTTGGCTTATTAGTGTAAGCTCATAAGTAAATTTTAAAGTAATAAATTAGGTAACTTTAGCCTAGTTGGAACATAACCAACCCAAACAAGCAAGAACTCTCAAAAACTCAGACCCAGTTATACAGTAGAGTCAAGTCAATCATTCAATTCAAGTTAATACACTAACTCAACCCAAGCAATCAAATAAGTCAATTTAATTCAAAAAGCAAACTTTAAAAGGTATTAGGGTTGAATAGGTCAAGATGGGCCCTACTCCTCTCACAAAGCTCTATAGACTCCTACCCTTAGGGTTAAAGTTTATATAACTACCATGTGGCTATATGTAAATTGTTAAACATTAAATGGGGAAGTACTCATCTTTCCGACGACTTCTTCAGGATTTGATGAGTATTTTTCGTAAAACGTTTTTAAGCATAACTGTAAAAGTGACTTACATTCGCAACGGCAAAAAGCAAAGTTCTGAAAACGGTTTTCAAGAGAATTTGCACGAGCATAAAAAAAAATGTAAATGTTGCCGTTCTATAAAAGATTTTTTAAGTTTAGGGCGTATTTTGAAACTTTAAAATTATTTAATTTTTAATAAGAAGCAAAATGTAAGGATTTCCAATATATATATATATATATATATATATATATATATATATATATATATATATATATATATATATATATATATATATATATATATATATATATATATATATATATATATATATATATATATATATATATATATATATATATATATATATATATCCACTAAAAAATATAAAATTGGTCGAAATTTTGAATCCAAAACACAGAATCCTCATTCAGGACCTATATAACGTGACAAATGAGATATAACTATAAAACCATAAAATCAAAGATGTCTTTTCATCTACGTAAGTGTCAATCACAACTGCGTCAGAAACCCTCTTCAGATTTTTCGAGGTAAAGTGGGATTGAACTGCTTTCTAATTTCTGTTGCTGCTTCTGAATAAATGCATCCCGTAACCAGTCTCTGAGACGGTTAAAATTTGAAATAGGATAAAATATGGCATTGTTCAAGTTGCAAATAAGAACGTATTATGTTGGTAAATCCAATAGCCTAATTATTTTCAAATCTCCCTGACGTAAAAACACCCTACACGGTATCAGGTTAACGCCTCCCACCTGAAAGGGGTACCTATTTCTAAGGAGCAGTCCCCTTATTTTAAAGTGAAACGTGAAAACAAAAGAAACTTTCTATTTTGACAGCAAAATTTTAAAATTTCCAACACTTATAGCAACAGAGAATCGAGATTTTTGAAGATTAGTTTTTAAGGATTTGAATCTCTGTTTTCACCTAAGTTTAATAGCTTTGTGGAACTGTTAATGGCTTAAAATATGCTCTATAGTGAGTACGATCAGTCTATTTCGGTTCTAAAGGCCCTTCTTATTTGCGTTGCATTCCCAATGATTCTGGGCGTTCAACATTTCAGGCTGTTACTGGCAAATTTCCATATCACAGTTGATGACTTTTGGTGGTCTGCAAAGTAATATGCTGATACAGAGAATATAAAACATACGCTACCCTGGGTTAAAGGAAGGTTGAATCAAACAAGCCTACTCCTCTAGTGAGACACAGGGCTAAATGAAAAGTTATGTTCCTCTTCAAAAGGCAAAAAAGAATATCTTACGAAGGCGACAGTTGACAATTAAATTGAAAAAAAAGGAAAAACATTAATGTACATCTTCTCTCCTAATATCTGTTAAATGAATTTTTATATTCTGTAACTATCATTATAGTAATGCTGATAAATTTTCGAATCGATCAATATTTACACATATATATGGGCAACAATTAATAATACAAATAATGATAGTAACATGATATTTGTTAATGCCATTATTATTAAAACTTAGACCAATAAGGAAGATGGAAAGTTTAATTTTTATTAACACTGTATAATTATATAATAAAATGATATCAAGTATCCCTGGTAAAATTGGTAAAATTTCCTCAAAAATTTACTTGAAACTGGAAGAAAATTCTCATTTCGACACCCTAACATAGATATTGTTATTGTAACGGTAGCGAAATACGAAGCTAATGAGAGAGGACGACAAGTAATGATAATTGCAGATTATTACTGAACGAAGACTTCCTTTTTCTTCCCAAGGAGATTAATGAAGATCATCATCTGGTTAACTTTGGTATGTGTGGCCCGAGGCGTAATGATAAAACACGGGCGAAAGGAAAGAAAAAATATAATTTCAGGACTATATTTATATTTATATATATATATATATATATATATATATATATATATATATATATATATATATATATATATATATATATATATATATATATATATATATATATATATATATATATATATATATATATATATATATATATATATATATATATATATATATATATATATATATAGAAGAAAACCAATAAGTATTAGATTTAAAAAAATATTTATTAATAAAATAGTAAAATTAAAAAAAAAAAAAAAAAAAAAAAAAAAAAAAAAAAAATTTTTTTTCTCTTTTTTTTTCTTTTTTTTTTTTTTTTTTCTTTTTAGACCAATTTATAATTGAAAATTAACGATAAACGTTTACTAATTTACATCAATAATTTAGAATTATGATATTTATTTCATCAATTAGTACTAATCACAGAAGTAGTTAGTCTATGCACATATATATATATATATATATATATATATATATATATATATATATATATATATATATATATATATATATATATATATATATATATATATATATATATATATATATATATATATATATATATATATATATATATATATATATATATATATATATATATATATATATATATATATATATATATATATATATATATATATATATATATATATATATATATATATATATATATATATATATATATATATATATATATATATATATATATATATATATATATATATATATATATATATATATATATATATATATATATATATATATATATATATATATATATATATATATATATATATATATATATATATATATATATATATATATATATATATATATATATATATATATATATATATATATATATATATATATATATATATATATATATATATATAATGTGTAAAGCCTGATAAACACTTATAGATATAAAGATCACAATTGTTTAAATTGCATTAAAAAGGAGAGAGAATTCTCCAAGACAAGATAAATATATATATAATAATAAACTTTTTAAAAGCGTAAAATAAACAACATATTAATTAATAATTAACAACACTGCTTTATTAATATGCTACCAAAAAATAATATAAATATATATAATATATATATATATATATATATATATATATATATATATATATATATATATATATATATATATATATATATATATATATATATATATATATATATATATATATATATATATATATATATATATATATATATATAAATAAGAGCAATTGAAATAGTTTCTGAATAACAATAGCTAATAATAAATTATTGTTTGTTGTTAAAGTTCTGAAAATTCAAAAAAGATATTAACAAAGCAATGATAAAAATTATCTTTACTTAATTCGCTCTATTCTTCATACAAAATAAAACTGAATAGAGTACATATATATATATATATATATATATATATATATATATATATATATATATATATATATATATATATATATATATATATATATATATATATATATATATATATATATATATATATATATATATATATATATATATATATATATATATATATATATATATATATATATATATATATATATATATATATATATATAAGATCTTATAAAATAATTTGTTGATATATTTTGTCCAAGTTTG
>SEYY01000873.1:190631-198131 GCA_009176605.1 Armadillidium nasatum
TCGCCCTTGTATGGAGTACTGTTCTCACATTTGGGGGGGCTCCGGTTAATCCTCTCTTCTGGATAGGGTTGATTCTAAAGCTAAGAGATTACTAAACTGTCCCCTACTTTCTAACTCTCTTGACCCTATCTCTGCGACGTGACGTTGGCGCACTATCCCTTTTCTATAGGTACTATAATAGCAGGTGCTCGAGGGAACCGGCCTCTCGCATTCCTCCACCGTTGCGTCGTCCTCGTTGTACAAGGGGTGTCCTGCTTTCGCAAAAAGTTTTGTGTGGATGTAGGAAACCCCAGGCTAGCCCGTTGTGGTGCCTCCTTCTTTCCAGCCACCTCTGTTCTGTGGAACTCTTTACCATCATCTATTTTTCCTCCTGTATTTAATCTTCCTCTCTTCAAGGCTTCCGTCTGTGCCCACCTGAGGGATGTGCGTTAGGTCTGTGTTTGAATGTTTTTTTTTTATTATTTTGTCTGTGCCCCCTCCTTGAAAAGGGCTATGCCCGTGAGTAGCGGTGTTCTGTAAAAAAAAAAAAAAAAAAAAAAAAAAAAAAAAAAAAATGTCAAGTTCTATTATAAAATTTATATATATATATATATATATATATATATATATATATATATATATATATATATATATATATATATATATATATATATATATATATATATATATATATATATATATATATATATATATATATATATATATATATATATATATATATATATATATATATATATATATATATATATATATATATATATATATATATATATATATATATATATATATAAAAGTACTGTGTCGTGAAAACTGAAAATTGATGTGAGCTACAAATTTTGAACAGTGTATGACAAAAGAACTACTGTTGGGTATTCCCATCAATATGAAATCTATTGATTGATGGTGTCTAACTTGTGGCTACTTTAGACTACTCAAAAATAACAAGTGATCAAGAAATATTTACATATAAAAAGTTTATTTTTTCCTCTTCCAATTCACCAACAAATTTCTCGATAAAAAATAGTAAGCAAAAACTTTTTTTTATTACAATTATTTTTTGGATTTAAATTTTTATTTTACTTATTAGAGAATTATAAATGTAAAAATACAGATTTATATAATTTACTCCTTTACACAAAGCATTTGAAACTTACAACACAAATAACTAGAGAAACTCACTCGTCTCTTTAGAGATAAAACTCCATAATCTATAAAGAAACTTGAGCGAGTTTCTCCAGTTATTATTTCGATTTCTTTCATTCTTTCTTTAATTTTTATACTCTTATGTATCTTATGTATAAATAAATCTTTAGTCAATCATAGTTAAATAAATAATATAAAGTCCTCATTATGATATAAGCAAAGCAGACAACGGTCTTGGGATGAGGGCTTACAAATTTTTCACAATCAGATTCTTAATAAAAAAAAAAAAAAAATTTAATTCTTAAATGTTGGAAGGTCTCTCAAACACTAAAATTTTTACGCTATTTATACGAATCTGTATAAACCAATATTGAAGCATATTTTAAAATTTGTATCTAACTGCATAGTTTTTAAGATACTTTATTGTACAACCGGGAACTGACAAATACTATATCAGCGTGTACCTGTTCCTATATATATATATATATATATATATATATATATATAATATATATATATATATATATATATATATATATATATATATATATATATATATATATATATATATATATATATATATATATATATATATATATATATATATATATATATATATATATATATATATATATATATATATATATATATATATAATAATTATCGAAGATCTACATTAATATTATTTTGAAAATTATAGAAAAACTCAATCAAATTGACGAAATTAAATCTTCACTTTTCATTTTTTAAAATGTGCAAAATTAATAAAGTCTTTCTTAAATTTACAACATTTAAACTTGGAATAAAAAATTGTATGGTTCTGATGCCTATAAGAAATGGCAGAATATTCTTCTTCTTAAAAAGGAAATTAAAAGTAAAGAGAATTTGATCAAAATTACGTCTGATAATGTTGAAAAATATAATGTTCTCTTAAAAGGAAAATTATCAGCTTTAGATTTCATTCATCTTGGTCGTATTCTGTCTAGAACAACTAACAATATCAAATCTAAAATCATTAAAACGCATGAAAGAAAATTATTTTCTTTTTGTTTACTGTCTAACAATGACAATCTTAATCCGGAAAAGTAATCTTCATAGTTTTTTTATCTAACTGAGAATATGAAAAATTCCCTTACGAAAGGTTTGAATTTTGGACTGGTACTTCAAAACCAAATATATGCAAACTTCTCTTTCCTTTTTGAAAAGTTGTTAAAACACCTTAATTAAGAACTCCTCCCCAATGTATGAATTCTCTGACGAAAAGGAACGTCACATTTTTAATGAGTTAAAAAACTTAACTTTCGAACTTTTCGTACTTTTAACTTAAAAAAACTGATAAAATTTACATCGAAAACGGATTTTAAAAATTTAAAAACTTTCGTCTAAAAAAATCTACTCATAACTAGACCGAATAAGGAGCTGGTATTGTTATTATGGATATAGTTAACTATATTAATAAGAGATGCTTGAACTTCTGTTTGATGCTACAAAATTTTGTATTATTCCTAATTATTGTCTTAAATTAATTCATCAAGTCGAAGACAAACTAAATAGCCCACTTTGAGTGGGCTTTACTCATCGAGTGTCAAATCTAGAATTCTTTATGGCCTTCCTAAACTACATAAACCTGGTCTACTCATTCGTTCAATTTTATATGCTATTGGCAAGATTAATTATTATTTCAACATTTTTCATACCGATCAAAGAAAATGTAACTAAAAACGAATATTCGATTAAGGTTACATTCTTTTTTGTTTCAGAGATTTTAAAATTTACAAAATTATGCCGAGTTTTGATGTCCAAAATTAATTTACAAATTGAAACTCTGAACATCATTCTTAATTCCTTATTCTCTAATGCAAGGACGTTAAGTCGTTTGGATACAACTTGTTTTGAAGAATTATTACATATAGTTAATAAAGATATGTTTTAATTTGATGGAAAATTTACAAACAAATTGATGGAGTTGCTATTGGTAGCCCATTAGGTCCTTCACTTAGTAATATATTTATGTGTCATTTTAAATCTCTCTGGCTTCATAGTTGCCATATTGAATTTCGACCAACTTTCTATAGGAGGTATATTGATGATTCTTTCTTACTGTTTAGATCTAAAGAACACACTGAGATGTTTCTGCATCATTTTAACTCTAAACATCCTAACACTAAGTTTAAGTTGGAAATTAAAGAAGAAAATTTGCTGGCATTTCTTGACGTCAATATATATAAAGTAAATAAAAAATTCCAGATACTGTTTATGGGAAGTCAACATTTACCGGATTAACAACTAAATATGATTTTTTCATCCTCATATTTACAAACCTAATTTGGTGAAGACATTATTTGATAGAGTATATATTTCTTCATCTTATATTAATCTATCAAATGATTTGAACTTTCTAAAATCACTTTTCCTAAAAAGTGGATTGTCCAACTCTCTCACTGAAAATGTTTTTTAGAAAATGGCTCTTTAAAATTTCAGCAACCTCTTCCGGCCAAATTAACAGTACCTAAAGAACTTTTCTTCCTCAAGTTACAATTTTTGGGGAGAACGAGTTATCAAATTGAACGAAAAATTAATGGAATATTAAAAATTAATTGCCCCCATCTTTTTCTTAACCTAGTTTTTAATAATTACAAAATTGGCAAGATTTTGAAGTCTAAGGAAAGACTTCCTGCACCTTTGTGCTCATCAGTGATATATAAATACAATTGTGGCAACTGGGATGCTGTCTATATTGGAAAGACTACTCGAAGTCTTTCAACCCTCATTGCTGAGCACAAAGGTGTTTCCTTCAAAACTTTGGACCAGTTGCATCATTCCCCTATTCTGGTATTAAGACTCATTCTTTCCAATTAACTCATCCAATACAAGATTCAAGTTTTAAAATTTTAGATTTTCAGAACGAGCCAGACCTCCATTTGCTGGAATCTTTATATATTTGGCATCACAAACATAAATTAAAGGAAAATTTTCATTCAGATATATTTGAATTGATATATATATATATATATATATATATATATATATATATATATATATATATATATATATATATATATATATATATATATATATATATATATATATATATATATATATATATATATATATATATATATATAATATATATATATATATATATATATATATATATATATATATATATATATATATATATATATATATATATATATATATATATATATATATATATATATATATATATATATATATATATATATATATATATATATATATATATATATATATATATATATATATATATATATATATATATATATATATATATATTATTTATTTTTTTTTGTCTCCTCTGGTGGGCAAAGGCCAAAGGCCTACCATAATCCACCAGAGTTGGGGAGTATTCGAAATCGGGTCGCTAATGGCCGACGTGACCCGATACACGGCGTTTAAAAGTGTGCAAGTCAAAGGAAGTTGGGAAAACAGATAAAGGGAGTGTGTTCCAGACTTTACCAGTAGAGTACATGTAAGAATTGAGCATAGCGGTTAAGTCTGGGGTCGGAGAGTTGGACAGAGAAAGGATGAGACTGTGTAGAAAGTCGTGTCGCACGAGCCCTTCTCAATGGAGGAGGTATGCGACGAGAGAGTTCAGAAGAGCAGTGTCCATTGTAATAGCGATAGTATAGAGAGAGTGACGCAACAATTCGACGGGAAGAAAGAGATTGGAGAGAGTTAGTAAGAGCAGGAGAGTTGATAAGACGAAAAGCCCTAGACTCCACCTTTTCAAGAAGAGCTGTATGTGTGGAACCACCCCAGATGTGCGAGGCGTACTCCATACAGGGGCGAACAACACCCCTATACAGAGCAAGCAACTGGGGTGGCGTAAAAAAATTACGAAGGCGCCTCAGAACACCCAACCTCTTAGAAGCTTGTTTAGAAGAGAGAAGTAATGTGATCTTTCCAAGAAAGATCACGAGAAAAAGAAACACCGAGAATATTGAGAATAGATGAAGGTTTGAGTTGAGTGTTTTCGAAGAAGATATCATAGTTGTGTGGAAGATTGTGTCGAGTAGAAAGATGGAGGAATTGAGTTTTTGAGGCATTGAAAACGACCATGTTTTCTCTGCCCCAATTTGAAATACGAGAAAGATCAGAGGTCAGTTGCTCCAAGGCCATCCTTCTTGAATCTATCAACTGCTGTTGGGAGGGACGTCTTTCAAATTGAAAGGAATAATGAAGGGTGGAGTCATCGGCATAGGAGTGTATAGGAGATGAAGTAATAGAGAGAAGATCATTGATGAAAATTAGAAAAAGAGTTGGGGATAGGACAGATCCTTGAGGAACACCACTATTTATAGATTTATAGGAAGAACGGTGGCCGTCTACAACAGCTGCTATAGAACGACCGGAAAGGAAATTAGAGAGAAGGTCACAGAGAGAAGGATAGATTCCGAAAGAGGGAAGTTTGGAAATCAAAGCTTTGTGCCAGACTCTATCGAAGGCTTTCGATATGTCTAGCGCCACAGCGAAAGATTCACCGAAACCCCGAAGAGCGGAGGACCAAGAGTCAGAAAGTAGGGAAAGAAGATCACCAGTAGAACGTTCTTTACGAAAAGCCATACTGGCGATCAGAGATAAGATTAGAAGAATTGAGATGTTTCCAAATCTTCCTGTTAAGGATAGATTCGAAAACTTTAGAAAGAACGGAGGTTAAAGAAATTGGACGATAGTTAGAGGGTTGAGAAGGGTCCCCCTTCTTCGGCACAGGCTGAATGAGCGCACGTTTCCAGCAAGAAGGGAAGGTCGAAGTAGAAAGGCAAAGACGAAATAGTTTACCAAGGCAGGGTGCAAGCTCGGAAGCACAAGTTTTGAGAACCGCAGGAGGAATACCATCAGGACCATACGCCTTCTTAGTGTTAAGCTCAGAGAGAGCAGAAATGACATCTTTAGAAGAAATTACAATATTAGGCATAAATGAGTTGGAGGGGGTTGAAGGAGGAGGAACAGCTCCGGAATCGTCTAAGGTAGAATTAGAAGCAAAAGTTTGAGCAAAGAGTTCAGCTTTAGTAGAAGGTAAAATGGCAGTTGTACCATCAGAAGAAACTAGAGGAGGGAAAGAGGAAGAAGCAAAGTTAGAGTTGACATTTTTTGCAAAATGCCAGAAAGGGCGAGAGGAAGAGGAACCAGAAAGATTATTGCATTTGCGACGGAGAAAAGAGTTTTTGGTATCTCGAAGAATAGATTTTGCACGATTCCGGGATGAAATATAAGTTGAATGGGTTTCAGGAGTTTGAAGACGACGGTAATCTCTGAAGGCAGCGTCCCTGCGGCGGATAGCACGAGAACAAGTAGAGTTAAACCAAGGTTTGTTAGGTTTAGTAGAAGGGAAAGAATATGGAATGTACGCCTCCATGCCAGAGAGAATCACCTCAGTTATGCGCTCAGCACACTCCGAGGGACCCCTCCCACGAAAGCAATAATCATTCCATGGGAAATCAGAGAAGTACAACCGCAAGTCAGACCAGTTAGCAGCACCGAAGTGCCACAAACGTCTCCTCGCCGAAGGCGGGGGTCGTTCTTGCGGAAGACTTGAAGAGACAGAACAAGATACGGAGATAAGAAGGTGATCGGATGAACCCAGAGGAGGAAAGAGTTTAACAGTATAAGGAGAAGGATTAGAAGTTAAGGAAAAGATCAAGTATGTTGGGTTCATCACCAAGGCGATCAGGGATACGGGTAGGGAGTTGCACCAACTGCTCAAGGTTGTTCTGGATAGAAAAGTTGAAGGCGAGTTCACCAGGCTGGTATCATGAGAACTAGATGAAAGCCATTGGCGGTGGTGAACATTGAAATCACCTAAAATGATGATTTCAGAGAAAGGAGAAGAAGATAGAATGTGCTCTATTTTGGAGTTTAAATAGTCGAAGAATTTTTATAGTCAGTGGAATTAGGAGATAAATAAGACAGAACAAATAAATTTAGTAGTAGAATTGCAAGAGAGCTTAAGCCATAAGGTAGAAAATTCAGGAGACTCCAAATTAGAGACACGAGAGCAAATAACATCGTTGCGCACATATGCGCAACAACCGCCTTTGGCTGAAAATTGAGGATAGAGACAGTAGGAGGTAACAGAATAAGGTTTGCTGTCAGCACACTCAAGCAACTGAGTTTCGGTTAGAAACAAGAGATGAGGTTTAGAAGAAGAGAGATGGTGTTCGACAAAGGGGAAATTAGAAAAAAGACCGCGAATGTTGCAGAAATTAATGAAAAAAGAAGACCGTGCACCGGGCAAGCCGGACGCCGGGTCATGGCGGCACCATCCCCATCATCGGAGGCCGCCAACTCCCAAGTGATGATGGGGTGAGGGGTGGA
>SEYY01000873.1:203131-225631 GCA_009176605.1 Armadillidium nasatum
ATATATATATATATATATATATATATATATATATATATATATATATATATATATATATATATATATATATATATTAAATGGACGGAGAAGAGATTAATCGAAGAAAAAATAATGAATATTTGAACTACTTTACGTGATTACGTGAAGCGTTACACTGAAAGAAACGACAGATGATGCACGAAATATGAAGCTAGAAATTAATTATAAGAGCGTAGAGAGAATAGACACAAAGAGAGCAGCTGTTGTTCTTTCGAAAGCTTTCACCTCGATCCTACCTTTCGAAGTAGAATTCATACGAACCAGGCGCCGAATGGGATCGTCCCGCCCTCGCAAACTGATCTTTAAACTTTGAGTTCAGTTTGAAAGGGTTCTGAAAACTATGCTTCTTTATCATGCATTTGATAAGAATCAAAGTGTCCAACTTAGGAATGGATCTCACACAAGACTTAACTTCCTCCTCCGTTACTTCGATTAGCACACAGTTCTCCTCCTCCGACGGTAAAGGGTACTGGAAACCAGCTGTTACCCAAGGGTGTTCCTGAAATATATATATATATATATATATATATATATATATATATATATATATATATATATATATATATATATATATATATATATATATATATATATATATATATATATATATATATATATATATATATATATATATATATATAAAGGGCAACGGGGATCAAAGGTCGAGTCCATTATTCGCAGACAGTCATATACAAGATTTTAAAGTCTGCTATAACCTCTTACAGACTATTTTCTATATAGAAAATAGTCTGTAAGAGGTTATAGCAGTCTTTAAAATCTTGTATATGACTGTCTGCGAATAATGACTCGACCTTTGACCCCGTTGCCCTTTGCTCGTGTTGCAGTCGGGGGAGTCATTTGGGCTTGACGCCGCGAAAGTAAATCGTGGGCAAGTTCCAATGCGATTCCCTTTTGTACTGCCGTAGCAGAGTGGTTAGCGCGCTAGACTTACTATCTTAAAGGTTGCTGGTTCGAGTCCAACAGCAGACATAATATATAATATATATATATATATATATATATATATATATATATATATATATATATATATATATATATATATATATATATATATATATATATATATATATATATATATATATATATATATATATATATATATATATATATATATATATATATATATATATATATATATATATATATATATATATATATATATACCTTTTAAATAGGAAAAGATTAAAATAACGAGCTTATAGTATTATTAGAATCGTAATAGAGATAATTAGATACAAACCTTAATTTGCGGGAGAGTAATCCGAGTGTTCGGATCCTTACAAAGCATCATTGATATTAAATCCTTCAAATCTTCTGATATAAAAGGGACTTCGGGGAAATGCAACGCAGCCGTTCGGATCTTGTCATACAAAACCACAATGTTATCGTCGTGGAAAGGAAGTTTTCCATAAACGAAGGCGTAAAGAGTTACTCCCATTGCCCAGATATCTGCCATCTTCATATATATATATATATATATATATATATATATATATATATATATATATATATATATATATATATATATATATATATATATATATATATATATATATATATATATATATATATATATATATATATATATATATATATATATATATATATATATATATATATATATATATATATATATATATATATATATATATATATATATATATATATATATATATATATATAATATATATATATATATATATATATATGTGTGTGTGTGTGTGTGTAAGAAGAGAAGAGAATCTCTGCTCTTATTACTTTAGTTTTAAAAAATTAAAAAAAATTAAAAATTATTATTATTATTATTATTATTATTATTATTATTATTATTATTATTATTATTATTATTATTATTATTATTATTATTAAACAAAATTACAAAATCATCCATAATTTTTAAAAAATAAAATGACACAAAGACAAATTCTGACTTTTCCTGAATATTTCCTTCTGTCTGTTTGCAAAGCCTCCGGTGCCATAAAGGCCGGAGTTCCTGCAGTGTTGGTCAAATAGGCATCCTGACCATCAAACTCGTTGCAAACGCCGAAATCGGCGATTTTGATGTGGCCGTGATCGCCGAGAAGGAGATTTGAAGGTTTAATGTCACGGTGGATGATTTTCTGATAATGAACTAAAAGGGGAAAGAAGGAAATGAGACAAAGGCTTCAAATACAAGAAAGACAAAAGAATTCTATTATAATAATTCACTATGAAAATTCATATTCGAAAATAATATCCAATGAGAGAGTAATTGTAGTGAGTTAAAACGAAGACAAAGACGAGGTTCAAATGAAAATCTAATTACATAAAATATTTTGAACACGTGGAAAACAAACAAAAAAAATGTTTTTCAAATAAATAAATATAATATAATATATATATATATATATATATATATATATATATATATATATATATATATATATATATATATATATATATATATATATATATATATATATATATATATATATATATATATATATATATATATATATATATATTGCTAAGGTTTTTCAGAATAACTTCCCCAAACTTGGACCCGTGGTTGTACAGACCACAAGTAAGAAAAAGTCTCAATGAACAAGGTTAATAAAACGCATAGATCAAAAGTTACAATGACTCGAAATTCCTACCAACTCTAGAAAACAAGTGAAACACGAAACAAGTGTATACTGGCAGTTAACCTGTCTCGCGTAGCTGTAATTGAATCATTAGCTAATTAATCAGTACAAACAATTGTACATGTGATGAAACTCACGACTGTATACCCTTGTAAGATCATCAACAATATTGTATTTTGAACATGAAATGTTTCCAAGTACATCCAACACCACCAGTAAACCATCAGTATCATCTAAATCACCCGTATGTCTGCCACTCTCTGACATACGATCCAACACATATTAACAAACGAGCGAATGAAACTTCGAAATTTGGCAGGTTAGCAGTATGCAGGAGTCTAACCGACTCAACGATTCCTTGCGAAAGGAACATTTACAGTGATCCACCAACGTCGCATACAGTGTGGTACCTTCCAAAGTCTAACCTTAGACTGTGATACTACCCGACACATCCGCCTAAACCATGCCCTTGAAGTTATACAGAAAAAAACCCGAATTCTGGAACGTGTTCATCAGTCAATGGCATGTATTAATGTACGAGATTAACATTTCGAGAATTTTATGTAAAGTGTATGCACTAATGATAACATATCTAAGGGTGTTCTTTCTTTCGAAATAAACCTTGGCCCACTGGTTGTTCTATTTGACTTCACTCCAAGTATTGTATATTACATAAGCCATACCACACAATTATGGTGTATACCTTCCTTACTTGTAAGGTTTATGCAACATACCCATATTGCTGTGCATTCATTGCAATACATACAATCTCTCCATAGCTACCTGCGACAGGTGAATTGCCATTACACACACTTGCATCGTGTGGTATTCCCGTTTTGGAGTTCGTACGAATTTCAAGTCGGTCTTCCTTTTGAACTGAGATTTTGAGAGCCTTCTTCATATAGATTATTTCCATAGATGGGATTCTGTACAACCATGAGTCCAGGTTTTGACAACAAATATAGCATATATATATATATATATATATATATATATATATATATATATATATATATATATATATATATATATATATATATATATATATATATATATATATATATATATATATATATATATAGTAAATAATCAAATAAAGTGCAAATCTTAATAAAATGCTTTTTACAGTTGTGTTTTATGGTCCTTTGTTGACAATTATGTTAATTATCGCAATTCTTTTTTTTGTTATGTCAAGAAAACAGTTAAGCTATATATATATATATATATATATATATATATATATATATATATATATATATATATATATATATATATATATATATATATATATATATATATATATATATATATATATATATATATATATATATATATATATATATATATATATATTTAAAATATATAAATGAGAGAAAGTGTGAACTTACGATATTCAATGCCTAATAAGACATCTCTGAAAAAGAGCCAAGCTTGGTCTTCCGACAAGGGGTTGTCTGTGGGAATTTCAAGAACTTCGCCTTTCTCAAGAAGTTCAAAAACTGAAAGAGAAAATTTCTTAATTAGTTCTAACAATAAAGTAAAGGTTATTCAAACTACTGTTGAAGCTGTTGAAGAATAATTGAAGGTTAATTTCATAAGAGAAAAATTATAATCATCGCTGATATATACTACTATTTCAATTAATAATAATAATAATAATAATAATAATAATAATAATAATAATAATAATAATATAATAATACGCGTTAGAAGATTAAGCAATCACAATTACCAAAATAATTAGTATATTCCAGGTTGTCTATAGTTCCAGAACGCCTCTTTTGCTATATATATATATATATATATATATATATATATATATATATATATATATATATATATATATATATATATATATATATATATATATATATATATATATATATATATATATATATATATATATATATATATATATATATATATATATATATAAGATCTTATAGACCATGAGAATCATAAACAAAAGTTTATTTTGAATCGATCGTTATTGGAAGAAAAGTTCCTTAAAGGATTTCAACATCGAAACTTTTGCCAATGACCTTCTTAAAATTCCTTTGAAGAAACTCTTAAACAAGAGCCATAAATTATCATAAGAAAGGAATCATAATTTATTTTAGAATTTTAGGAACGAAATTTCTGTGAAGGAATAATATTTTTCAAAAGTTTTGAATCCAAAATTATAAAAAAAAAAAAAAAATTTGATATGAACAGAAAGAACATTATGTAATTTTGATTTTACCACTGATGAAAACACTGTTATTTATCGAAGCAAATTTAAATAAAACTTTTAAAATGTTGTTTTTTTTTTTTTTTTAATTAAATCTCCATGTATTATGCTTGTATGGATCCGAATACTCATTCATTCCTTTAGACCACGTCACTACAGTTACAATACACTCACCGATAATGTGATTGCTATGAATAGTTCATTACATTTTCTCAGACTCACATACAGTACAGCTGATTAACAGAACTGATGTAGGATTGTAAGTCACCTCAGATTTACGAGTAAGGAGTTACATTACTTCTATTAAAACATTTCAAGTGCCAAAGTTTAGTCATCATTTATGGTTTCAATAATTATTAATCAAAGAAGAATACATTACTTCAAAACACATTTTAAAGATACGAGTATTATTGAACTAAGTGATTATTAGATTAGTGTCCAAAAGCAAGATATCTCTATGAGGAAACGGAGTGAAATTCTCATAGAATTTACAGCTTTAAAATATTGTTTTTATTATTGAGAACTCTATAAAAGTGATGTCACATGATTTGCATATGAGAAACATTCGAAAGTTTAAATATCAGTAACATATTCGCTCGTATCTGCGAATATCAAAAACTATGTAAAGTTCTGTTGAATCTGTATCAGCATTAAAATACTCGTACATACATTCAAATTCATTTCCATCCTCATCATTATCAAACAACTGCTTGAATTGACATCCGCAGCCATTAAATGTTTGAAAAATGATGTAATTCTAAGTCATAGGGAAGCCTCAAGTTAAAGAAAAGGAAAGATTTTACAGTACAGCTCACATACTATCAATCGAACCCCAAAATCTTTGTCTCCAGTTGAGTGGTCAGTTTAACTCAAAAACCGTTCATTCCTTATCCAATCGAATCTTATTCCCATTTTATGTATTATAACAAAATAAAAGAAAGTCAAACTCAGAAAAACAAGCAGGAATCGAATCCAGACTTCTCCGAGGTGAGTTGCAACCGATTCAAATTAAATTGAAATTACATAAACATGCTTTCGCTTGCACATTAATAACAATAATAATAATAATAATAATAATAATAATAATAATAATAATAATAATAATAATAATAATAATAAAAATAATAATAATAATAATCGTAGTAGTGGTAGTAGCGGTAACAATGAGTTACATACCCATATATAAATTATCTTCTGCAGGATCATCCAAAACTTCGACGAGTTTGACAACGTTTGGGTGGTTGAGCTTCTTCAGAATTGCAATTTCTCTGTACACTCTGTCTAAAGGGTTTTCAATCTGACGTCCCCCTTTCGCTCTCTGAGGGGGTAATCTCCCTTTAACTGAAATTAAAAAAAATTCCAACTATATTATATATATATATATATATATATATATATATATATATATATATATATATATATATATATATATATATATATATATATATATATATATATATATATATATATATATATATATATATATATATATATATATATATATATATATATATACGAGTATTTGTAAGTACTTGAGTGATGAGTATATTTATTGTAGTACCTCGTAAAAGTTGCATAAGGAAGAAGGAAAGTTTTGAGAATATTTTGAAAAAAAATATAAAAAATTAAAAAAAAAAAAAAAAAAAAATATTAATATAATATTAATATATATAATTAAACCTAAGATTTTTTTCTCTTTCTCTCACAAACACAATTTAAGTTTAGTTTATCTATATTTTGAATTGCTTCTTTTAAACTACGATGAAGCCTTTATTATTTAATTAAGATTCAAGTTTTAATTGAATGAATCCTTCTTTAATAATGTTTTGTTATATTTTGAAAATAAGTAAATTGTTTGGAAAATAATTTCCTTGTCTATCTAAAAAACAAGATTTTTTTAACTACTTCAAAGGAGGTCAACTTTATTCTCGTATTCTCTGAATAAAAAAAAAATAACAATAATAAAAAAAAATTTGAAAGTAAAAACCCAAAACAATAACTTCCTATTATTTTCATTTTATATAGCAAAATGTATGCTACTTCTTTCTACTCGTATATTTAATAAAAGAAGAGCAACTAACCAACCTCGTTTATTAAAAAAAAAATTAAAAAAAATGAAATTAAAAACAAATGCATACTATAATTTATTTCAATGTAAGGAGTTACTGATTTTCTGTTGCAGTTACTAACTAAAAACCCTGTCATCTGTGACCAAAAGTATTGATATTTTTGTTCTTTTCAGATGAGTAAAGATGTCTTTGTTAATTAAGTTTAAAATGTGGCACGAAACGAAAGTTAAATATTCTTTGCGTTATTACCCCTTAATTGGGGTTCTGTTATGCAACATATAAAAAAACATTTAAAAATTTATAATAACATTCTTAACATTGCTCTTTAGGTAAAAGAAGGAATAGATTAAATGTACTTATTATTATTATTATTATTATTATTATTATTATTATTATTATTATTATTATTATTATTATTATTATATAAAACAAGAGTTTCTGAAATATTTTTTTGGAGTTTTGGGAAACCTGAAAATTTTGTAACCAAAATTTAAAATAGAAAATGTTTTTTTTCCTGAATCCAAAAATGACTTTGGTTAAGAAGAGCAAATTTAAGTCTTCTTCTCTTTTACTTTTTTAATTTAGAATTGAATTTTAAGTTTTAATTTAATATAATTCCTAATTTTTAATGACGTACTTTTCCAAAAGCGCATACAGAGGATATATATATATATATATATATATATATATATATATATATATATATATATATATATATATATATATATATATATATATATATATATATATATATATATATATATATATATATATATATATATATATATATATATATATATATATATATATATATATATATATATATATATATATATATATATATATATATATATATATATATATATATATATATATATATATATATATATGCAGATGCGTCTGTTAAAAATGAAGTGAAGCGCCAAACAAAACTATTGTAAATGCAAAAGCTTCAAGGAGACAAAAAAAAAAAAAAAAAAAAAACTTTCTTCTTAAATAATTCAAAAATAAAAAAATTCTGTCAAGGCAGAATATTTCTTTTTTCAATTTCTAGAAAGCAAATATCATTATATATATATATATATATATATATATATATATATATATATATATATATATATATATATATATATATATATATATATATATATATATATATATATATATATATATATATATATATATATATATATATATATATATATATATATATATATATATATATATATATATATAATAAAACTTTGCCTGAAGAAATACTTCATACATTTAAATAACAATATAATATTATGAAAACTGCTTTTGTCATGTGCAACATTTTGCTAATAAGGAAATATTTAAAATTTAAGTCAATAGTTTATTTCTTTTGTAAGTTTATTTCACATTCGAATATTTGAGTTCGTTCCTCAATGACTGAATTCTTTAAAGGAAATTGATGGACACTTTTCCACTCTCCTATTTTAAGACATTCCTTTAAAAAATTTGTTTAATTTTATTTATAGGAGGAAGGAAATAAAGATAACAAAATAAATAAATTACTTATTTTTTTAAGGTTTATATTATTGGTGATGAGAAAATATTATTTAAAAAAAAAGAACGTTAAATAAATATTAAATACAGAAAAATGATTCTAAAAATTTCCATGAAAAAAAAAAAATGATATTGAAATCATGAAATTAATATTTAAAACAAATACTGAGAGGGAAAAAAATTTCCAATCTTGAATTTGAAAATAAAATAATTTTTTTTACGTTTTTCTTCTTAGGTTGGTGAAAAAAGGTCGATTTACCATACCGGCAAATAGAAGGTATCTTACCTGGAAAAGGCAAAACTTCAGGTGGACAACTCTTGGAAGGAGTAGGGGCACTACCTGTCCTATGAAGAGGTTGACCATTGTTACCACAAGGCTTTCCTATAGTGGGAAGACCATAGCTGACAGTCCATGCTCTACCTGTGATTTTACACAAATCTTCATGCATTACAAAAACATGCATAACAATAAAAAACTAAAGCTACTCTACACATAAATATATTAAATTTAAAATTTTAATCATCTTAAAAAAAAAAAAAGTACACAAATTACAAAGCTTTCATGACTACTCTTTTAAAACAGAAAAATGAAAATAAAATTAAATAACTAACATCACTAGAAAAAAATTTGAAAAAAAGACATCGATAAAACCAATCTCTTTGTCATCAAATTTTATTGTAGAAAAATAAAAAAAAAATTACACAACTTTTTGTAGTTAAATATGTGCTTCACTTGAAATACATGTTATGCTATTTTCTACTGCTGTCAGATCATCTAATATTTACACTATTATTATTTTATTATTATTATTATTATTATTATTATTATTATTATTATTATTATTATTATTATTATTATTATTATTATTATTATTATTATTTTATAAACTTTAACGTTATTTTTAATTTTTTTTTTTCAAAAAAAAAAAAAAAAAAAAAAAAAGAAAAAAAAAAAAAAAATATATAATATATATATATATATATATATATATATATATATATATATATATATATATATATATATATATATATATATATATATATATATATATATATATATATATATATATATATATATATATATATATATATATATATATTATAATTAATACTTGTGCTTATAATTAATAAAAAATAAAAGTGATATTTCTCAAAAAGAAAAAACTTTGAAATAAAATTAATAATAAATTAAAGAATAAAAATTGAAGCAATGATGATGCGAAGTGTGTGAACAGAGAAGCAAATTCTAATGACGATAAAACTCTAAAAGAAAAAAAAAAAAACTTGAAAAAAACTCACCGAAGCATCCATGTTTTTTCATAAGTTTTCTCTTTGAGAGAATTTTCATTGCCTGCAATTAATTAATCAGGTTAGATTAGTATTTAAATGAACTAAAAATGTAACATATACTCTCTTCAAAGCTCATGCTATAGTAATTGATTGACACCCCAGTTAAATTAAGGGACCTTCACCCCTCCTTCATACCAGACTCCCAACACTCCTTTAACTGGTGACAATGCCTACAGAACAAAGGCGATGTCAGAGTTTTTACCAAAATGAAATATAATAATACTGCATTCTGACTGAAAACTCTCAGTTGACCTATTTACTGAATGACTATAAAGAGGTAAGTATTATTTGCAGATTGCATTAATGTTATTGAAAATTGAGGACTTTATATTTGTTGAATGATTTCGACTCGATTTGAGAAGATTAAATAAACCGAAATATCCGAAACTCTCTCTCTCTCTCTCTCTCTCTCTCCCTCTCTCTCTCTCTCTCTCTCTCTCTCTCTCTCTCTCTCTCTCTCTCTCTCTCTCTCTCTCTCTCTCTCTCTCTCTCTCTACGACTCTTACTTGAACTATCTTTTTATCTCCCTGTCTTTCTCTAGGCATCTATGTCTCTAAAACATTTTTTTCCTTTGTGTCTGTCTCTTTCTTTGTCAGTCTTTCTGTCTGTCTCCGTTTCTCTACGTTCATCTCTGTCCCTCTCTCTAGCTTTCACTGTCTATTTCTCTTTCTCTCTCTGATTTCGTGTCTATGTCACTGTCTGGCCGTCTTCTCTCTCTCTCTCTCTCTCTCTCTCTCTCTCTCTCTCTCTCTCTCTCTCTCTCTCTCTCTCTCTCTCTCTCTCTCTCTCTCTCTCTCTCTCTCTCTCTCTCTCTCTCTCTCTCTCTCTCTCTCTCTCTCTCTCTTCCGATTCTACTATAGCATCTAAGTCATTTGAATTAATGATCCAACTGAATTATGCCCAATGCAAGTGAATGCTCGTCATGAACTGCTTGCCTCTCTTCTGAGCTGCAAGCTTGGAATATCTTATTAAGGGCACCTGTTTCAAAAGTCATTTCCACTTCCTTGAAGAAAAGGATGGAAAGGATGTGAGGACCCAATACCTCTCTCTCCCTCTCTCATCTCTCGCAGTAAGTATTTGGTGCAAAATTATATATATATATATATATATATATATATATATATATATATAATATATATATATATATATATATATATATATATATATATATATATATATATATATATATATATATATATATATATATATATATATATACTGTAAATTTTACTGGCTAAAAGGTCAGGGTTCGAATCCTTATTCAGTAGACTTGAAATTTTGTTTATATAAAATTTCACTCCACGATTTATGCGGTTATATATATATATATATATATATATATATATATATATATATATATATATATATATATATATATATATATATATATATATATATATATATATATATATATATATATATATATATATATATATATATATATATATATATATATATATATATATATATATATATATATATATATATATATATATATATATATATATATATATATATATATATATATATATATATATATATATATATATATATATATATATATATATATTATATATATATATATATATTATATATATATATATATATATATATATATATATATATATATATATATATATATATATTATATATATATATATATATATATATATATATATATTATATATATATATATATATATATATATATATATATATATATATATATATATATATATATATATATATATATATATATATATATATATATATATATATATATATATATATATATATATATATATATATATATATATATTATATATATATATATATATATATATATATATATATGCACTGGTCAGCATGAAAGCTTATGTTTTGATACGTGATGATATTTTAGATGTATTTTCGACGCTGATTTCAAATCTTCTCTCGCTTTTCTCTATCACGTATAGTTTTTGTGCAATGAGCAATTACATATTTAAAAACATTTAATAAAAATGCTAAACATATGCACCCGTACACTGGAAACATGTTCTTTCTTGGTTACCATGGAGACGTTTTCTTTCGTATATTTTTTTGTTTGAGCTGATGAAAGACTATGATTAATGACTCAGTTCTATATTGTATGTTGAAGCTTTCACGTTATTTGGATATTTGTGTTCAGTACTATTACAAAATATGGCTTTGCGTTCATGTGTAAACGATACAAATATATTTTGTTATATCTGCGGACGTAACGTCGTTGTAGAGGAAAGACAAACTATTACGGACTTTGCTAAGTCTGTATACTATGCGTATTTCCGTGTGCAGTTGGGTGATCAAGATAATACATGGGCACTTCATGCAGTATGCCGAACGTATGTTGAGGCGTTAAGACTTTGGAGTAAAGGTAAAAAACCTTCCATGCCCTTTGCTATTCCAATGGTTTGGAGAGAACCGAAGAACCACTACGATGACTGTTATTTGTTTTTTCAAATGTACGTGGATAAAATGTAAAAAACATGAAAAATATATTATATCCTAACCTACCCTACGCAGTCCGACCTGTACTTCATAGTGAATCACTACCTTTTCCGTTTCTAGAGACAGAGTATGTGTCACACGTTGAACCAATTTTAGATGAAAGTAGTGATGGAAATGATGATTATACTTGGGAGGTAGATGATAGTAGCTCTTCAACATTCGATCAGAATGAGCTGAATGATTTAGTGCGCGATTTGTTTTTGTCAAAAGACAAAGCTTAACTTCTTAGCTCGCGATTGAAAAGGGGACATAAGTTATCACCAGGAACAGCATTTGCCTGGTAGAAACATCGCTAAAGGGAATTACTTGCATATTTTGTGGAAGAGGATGACCTAGTGTGCTGCAATAATATTTATGGCCTAATGACATTTTTCGGAATAAACTATCATCAGTCCTCAGAATGGACACTGTTTATGGAATCGAGCAAACGAAGTTTAAAAGATGTATTGCTTCATAATGGTAAAGTACATCCATCAATTCTGTACATTTAATAGAACCATACATTTATGCTGGAGAAAGTCAAATATAATGATTATAATTATGGATGGAGATTTGAAGGTTATAGGCATGATACTAGGACTTCAGCTGGATACGCAAAATATCCGTTTTCTATGGGAATGGGGTTGTGGTGACGAAAAAAATCACTAGAAAAGGAAACAGCGGACCCCACGAAAAACTATTGCTCCTGGTACCAAAACAAACGTACTCCACGAGCCGCTTGTCGATTCCAAAAATGTATTACTCTCTCCATTTCATATTAAATTAGTCATTATGATGCAATTCGTGAAAGTCCTCGACAAGGACAGTGCTTGCTTATAGTATATGTGTCAGAAATTCCCCTCTATTAAATCTAAAGTTAAGGAGGGACTATTTGTTGGACCCCACATCCGCAAGTTGATGTATGACCAAATGTTTGATTCTACAATGACAAAATGCGAATTAGAGGCATGTAGTGCTATAAAAAGTATTATTGAGAGACTCTTTGGGAATACGAAAGATGCAAATTACAAAACCTCGGTAGAAAATAATCTCGAAAAAATAAAAGCTCTTGGTTGTAACAGGAGTGCTAAATTACATTTCTTGTGCTCGCATTTAGAGTATTTTCCTGAAAATCTTGGAGCCGTTTTCGAGGAGCAAAGTGAAAGGTTCCATCAAGATATAAAAGATATGGAACAAAGATATCAAGACAGATGGAATGCAAACATGACTGCTGACTACTGTTGGATGTTAAAAAAACAAGATCCAAAGCCGGTTCAAGTGTACACAGAAGAACAAAACGAAAATTTCAGTCTTAATTACTAAGTTTATTGATATTGTAAACAATATGTTGAATTTTTTTTAGAAAGAAATCACAAAATATTCCAAATGTGTTATAACCTATTGAAAAGATATGTAGTATTTTGATACAATCAATGTTTCAGTCATATAACAACCTAACAACTTTATATATATATATATATATATATATAATATATATATATATATATATATATATATATATATATATATATATATATATATATATATATATATATATATATATATATATATATATATATATATATATATATAAGACTAGAGAGATGAGAAGAGCGGTAGCTGAATCATTCAAAGGGGTACAAAGTCCAGCTCAACGTCCCGTCTTGCACCCTGGGTTCGGCTAATGGATCTCTTGCTAGGGTAGGATAGGCCTAGCAAGCAACTGCCCGAACTGAATATGCTTGCAATACTCATGGACCAGCCTCGGAAGTGGATAGATTTTTAGGGAACAGAACTTGGAAACGATTATGGATAAGAAACTTCAGCAATGTTTTTTTTTTTAAATGAGATGCTCGATGCTGAATATAGCAACGTATACTGGAAAGGAGGAAGAGATTTGATGTGATGGGAATGGAGGAGATGCGTATGAGGGGAGAGGAGAGAGAGGAAGAGATCTGGGGAGGAGGTTAGGTACTGATGTATAAGGGAGTGGAGGAAGAATCAGGAAGCATGGAGTGGGATTTAAAGTGGGGCCGAAGATGTCACCATCACCATACATACCAGGGTTGGCATAATAAAAATTAAATTAAATAAATAAGTTGATTTTTTTATATTTATTATTATATATATATATATATATATATATATATATATATATATATATATATATATATATATATATATATATATATATATATATATATATATATATATATATATATATATATATATATATATATATATATATATATATATATATATATATATATATATATATATATTATATAAATAATTTTTAAAAAAAAAAAAAAAAAAAAAAAAAAAAAACTTTCTTTAAAAAAAAAAAAAAAAAAAAAAAAAAAAAAAAAAAAAAAAAATTTAAAAATAAATATAAATTTAAGCATTTTGTAGAGCTGTGGGGAAAAAATTAATCAACGCCCAACGATATTTTTTGATAAATTATTGAAACCTGCAACACTGTTTAATTTTGAATTCTGGTTTTAGATATTTACTGTAAAAGGAGGTTGATTTGTATAAATTTATTAATTTTAAAATTTCAATAGAAATATTTAAAAAAAAAAAAAAATATTTAAAAAAAAAAAAAAATTTCAAGCTGTATGTGTAAGACCGAGACTCAATAAGCTTTATCAATCAAAAATTTCGTTTAATTTAAAAAAGAAAAATAATAAATATGTTTTCTAGTATCTATAAATATAAACTTATTCAAAAAAGTTTAATGAAGTTAACTTGTTCCATAGAATTATGTAAAAAAAAAAAAAAAAAAAAATCTTTTTTTTTTTTTTTTTTTTTTTTTTTTTTTTTTTTTTTTTTTTTTTTTTTTTTTTTTATTTTTTTTTTTTTTTTTTTTTTTTTTTTTTTTTTTTTTTTTTTTTTTTTTTTTTTTTTTTTTTTTTTTTTTTTTTTTTTTTTTTTTTTTTTTTTTTTTTTTTTTTTTTTTTTTAGAAATTAATGTTTTATTTTTCTTCAAAATGTAACTTCTGAGAGTTCTAAAGCTAAAAATAATTTTTTTTTATTTTAATAATTATCATATAATATAATAATAAAATTAAATAACAGCACAGAACCATAAATATTCTTAAAAATAATAGTATAATATAGTTTACTTGTTTTCTTTAAAATTTAAATTATAAGTACAGTTAATAGGTTCTATCGGTAGCATTTTCGCCATTTTCATATAAAAAGTTTTTAATAATTTAAACATTTTAAAAAAATTATAATTTAAATAACCTATTTAATTAAGCTATTTAACTAATTTTATTTACTTATTTACTATATTAAAAGACATGTAACTAAAAAAAATTTAAAAATTATGAATTTTTTTAATTTGATTCATATATAAAAAAATCAAAAAATCCCCAACCTTGATACATAAAGAGTACAGAAGTTATACATGAGAGATCTGTAAGATGTACCTTTAAAATAAAAGGAAAAAGATACCACTTTTACCAAGTATACCCCAACAAGGACACCAGGAGGAGGAAAAGAGACAATTTATGGAAATGTTTTTAGGAAAAGGTGGAGGATGGAAGGAGAGAAGAAGATATATTGTTACTGATAGGAGATTTCAATGCAAGAGTGGGAAGGAGAAACGACGAAGTAGAGAAAATGTTGGGGCCATACGGAGAGGAGGTAAGGAACACTGAAGGAGAAATCCTGTTGGTTTTGTGTTTGAGGAAAGGAATGAAGATTATGAATGGCTTTTTCCAACAGAAAGAAATGCATAGGTTCACAAGATACAGATGGAACAATATTACATGTGTATTCGATCAGAAATCTATTATTGACTACATACTTACAACAGATATCAGGATAAATATGGAATGTGAAAGTAATACCCGGAATCTAAAGAAGAAATTTAGACTAGCAAAAACATATAGGTGATCAAAGACGAAGGTGTGCAAATATCAAAGATATATCAAAGATAAACAAGAAGAAGTATTGGTAAGAAGAAGACATTAACAGGGGATGGACGGAATACTTCAGAGAGCCGCTGAATGTGAATGATCAGGTGAAGGAAGATGAGGAGGGAGAGGAGATCACCATGGAAGAGTTGGAGGTAGTTCTGAGAGCGATGAAAAATGGCAAAGCGCCGGAGGAAGATGGGATACCCAGAAAACTTATAAAAGGAGAAAAAAAATGAAAGAGATAAATCTGAAATTGATGAATAGGTATTGGAATGAGAGTGAAATGCCGGAAAGATGGGGAAAGTTAATTATTGTCCCAATATATAAGGGGAAAGGAGACACAGCAGATTGTAAAAACTACAGAGGAATATCATCATTGGATCATTTAATAAAAACATGTGAAAGGATATTAGAGAGAAGGTTGAGAATGGTAGTTGAGCCCAGACTGGAAGAAAAGCAACACGGATATAGGAAGAATAGAAGAAGCACATTAGACCTCTTGTTCTCCTTGAGAATAACATCAGAAAAAAGTATGGGAATTTAATAAACGAGCATATATAGCATATGTAAATCTGAGAAAAACCTTTGTCTCGGTGATAAGAGGGAGACTGTGGAAAGTGTTGGAGAGATAATACGCTGTGAACAAAAAACTAAGAAGAGCTTTAGAAAGTTTGTATAAGAACAGTAAGTGTAATGTAAGGACAGAATATGAGAATAAGGAATGGCTTGAGGTGAGAACCAGAGTTAAAGAGGGAAGCATGGTGTCACCTATTTTGTTTATAGCGTATCTGGATGTAGTGATAAAGGTGAAGGAGGATACAGAAGACCAAGACGGTAACATTTTAGCGTATGCGAATTATTTGGCATGTTGGAGTGAGGGGGGAGATAGCTGAGAGAAGTCGTGATGTGTTCTGCGAATAAGTTTGAGAGGCGGGATTGACAATGAATACAGAAAAGACAGAGATCATGGTGGTCAGTAGAGACGAAGGAGAGGAAGAGCTGATAATATGGGTGGAGGAGACCGAGATAAAGAGGGTGGAAAAATATAAGTATCTGGGAAGTGAATTTGGGAAAGATGGAGGAAATGGGCAGGAGTCACAAGTAGGTTAGTTCAGTGCGGGGGAGTTGTAAAATCACTGTATCTCATATTGAGAGATAGACAAATTAGTGTGGAAGTGAAGAGGGTGATATTTGAGAATATGTTAACACCAATCTTACTTTACAGAGCAGACATGGAACACGACCACATTGGAGGATAGTAGAATACAGTCGGCGGAGATCTACGTATTAAGAACGATAGAAGGCAAGACCAGAAGGAACAAAGAAACGAAAGAATAAGAGAGGAGGTTGGGTGAAGGCCATGCTGAATAAAATGGACACAGCCAGACTGAGATGGTGGAGATATCTGAAAAGGATGCAGGAGGAAAGAACTGCAAGGAAGAGATGAGAATGGAGACAAGACAAGAGGAACAAGACCAAGAGGAAGACCTAAGAAAAGATGGAAGAACTTGGTGAGGACTGATTAGAAGAATACTATTGGTGCAGAAACTGAAAGAGGAAAGAATTTTTGAAAACAGAAGATGAAGAGAGCTTGACCTGCTGACAGGGTCTTGACCCTTCCTGGAGCGGTTGTAAGTATAAAGGCAAATTTACAGTTGTCATATATATATATATATATATATATATATAATATATATATATATATATATATATATATATATATATATATATATATATATATATATATATATATATATATATATATATATATATATATATATATATATATATATATATATATATATATATATATATATATATATATATAGAGAGAGAGAGAGAGAGAGAGAGAAAAGAATATCCTGAACAAACATAGAAAAAAAAGGTCAAATATATTATAAGAAAATATGTATTTAGGATACGATCATGATTCAATTGCACCTTTTCAAATCTTCCATGGTAAGTATATGTCAAACATATCGGGTATATATCGGTATCGGTAAATATCGGTTCGGTATCGGTATCGGTATCGGTATAGTATCGGTATCGGTATATATATATATATATATCGGTATATCTATATATATATATATATATATATATATATATATATATACTATATATATATATATATATATATATATATATATATATATATATATATATATATATATATATGAGTGTATGTAAGTCAAAGAATGTTGGGAAAATAGATAAATGGAATGTGTTTCAGACTAGACTTTACCAGTAATAATAAAACTGTGTGGAAAGGCCAGGAGCACCAGATTTCTCAAAGGAGAAGATTTAAGACTAGAGAGGTCAAAGAGCAATGTAAAGGCTGTGGCTGGATCATTAAGCATTCTTAACCCTTTGGAGCAAATGATTAAAGAATCTACAAATTTCCCTTATTTTGCCAGCATATCCTTAAACACCCTTGATCTATACTTCACTAGTATTACATCTTTCTATGAACAGACCACCTTCGTTACTATCACGGTATATCTTATATATCATATATATATATAATATATATATATATATATATATATATATATATATATATATATATATATATATATATATATATATATATATATATATATATATATATATATATATATATATATATATATATATATAATTTTAATGATATATCTCCAACAGCTCCATCCTGTTCTAAACGTTTTCTGTCTCATTAATCGGTCTGATTTGGGGGGAGGGGGAGATTTCCGTCGCTCCTGTGCTAACTATCCATCGATGGAGTGACTAGTTTCTGACGATAAGGTTCGGACTGTAATCGTTGATGGGATGAGCGAGTTTATTCATTATTCGATCGTGCTTGTTCTCTCGTTATTCAGGTTAGAGACAATACGTACCGTGAGTGAAAAATTCTCGTTCTCCTATCATTTTCGCTAATTTTCATTCAGCTCGGAATCGTTGCAGGGATTTTCATTCGATGAGCAATGCGAACTTTTCACCAAACTAAAGTGCGCAGTTCCGTTAAGTTCTATTAATAAATCTTTCTGGCCTCTTAACAAAAACATCTTTAACATCTGTAAATCTGCCTTTCCTCCTCTTATTCGCTCTGATGGGTTTATTGCTAATACTTGAACTGAAACTTAGGTCTTCTGTTCTCATCTAATTCAACCTTGGGCGACACTTAGGAATTCTTTCCTTTATTCTTCTCCTCTCAGTAATCTCATGCTTTTACCTGTAATTACATTTGGTCAGGTGCATAGGGTTTTGAAATTTATGAACGTTAGGAAGGAAAGCGGCCAGGATGGCAAAACTCCCCGAGTTAAGTGGGAATGTGCTTCTGAGCTGGCGTCATCTCTTGTTAAACTATTCTCTTCGTGCAACAGTACTAGCACTTTTCCTTAGGATTGGAAGCATACATTCTTCCGAAGAAAGGTAGCCTCTGTGATTCTTCTAACTATCGTATATATATATATATATATATATATATATATATATATATATATATATATATATATTATATATATATATATATATATATATATATATATATATATATATATATATATATATTGTGGTATACTTTCCTATTTCACAGATTTATGATGTTCTGCTCTTAGGGACTGTGGGAAGTCTTGTGTGGTGGAGCTAGCTAGACATATCTAAGATATTTCACATGCGTCGCTACTTTCCAAGCTTCCGTCCTTTGTGTTTCCACCTTCTCTTTGCTTACTTATGTCTAGTTTTCTTTCTAAACGTTGCATTTTGACTGTCGATGTTGAGGCAACTTCTTCTTCCTTTCCTTTCAATTGAGGTGTTTCTCAGGATTTTGTCTTATCATCTACTCTGTACTTATTATGCATTAATAATTTTCTAAGTTGATGTATCCCTTCATATGCTGATGACTTGACTCGACCCTCTTTTTCTTGTTTTAATCTTTTCGATTCCATTCTTGCAGATCTGGATAGAATTTCTTAGTGGGTTGTCTCAACCTTGTAAAATTCAACGATTTAAAACTCAATTTCTACAAATCTCACCTTCAAATATATCTTCTAACCATTTTATTCTTCTCCTTCATTATTGTTGACAATATAAACATCCTCGGCCTTAACATAAACAAAAAAAATGTCTTGATAACTTGACATCACAATGGAATCTTAGATTTTTTTCTTCGCAGTTACTCCAACTATACAAGGGTCTCTTCTGCCCTTTTACCACTGAAGGGTGGCTCAGGTTTCACCCATCTTTTGTGTAGGATCAAGTCAAAAGCCAAGAAATAAACTGTTCCGTATTTTCCTGGTCTCTCGACCCTTTACTTTTGCGACGTGACGTTGGTGCCTTTACTCTTTTCTATATAAGAACTACAGCAGAAAGTGGTCAAAGGAACGACCACTCGTATGACTACACTTTTACGGCATCCTCGTTGCACAATGGTGCAGTGTCTGCACAGGAATTGTGTTGACATTGGCAACTCCAGGCTAGTTCGCTGTGGAGCTCCCTTCTGTTTAGCTACCTCTGTTTTGTGGAATTCCTGCAGAAATTTATCTCCCTCCCTTTAAGGTTAGGAGGGCATATGCTCATAAGCGAAATTTGTGTTATGTGGTTGTGTGGTTTTTTGACTCTTTTATTATTTTAACAGACTCTCATTGAACAGAGCTCTGTAAGTGTTGGTGATAACTGTAATAATAATAATAATAATAATAATAATAATAATAATAATAATAATAATAATAATAATAATAATAATAAAAATATGAAAATAGAAATTTCTCTTTTGCACCATCTCAGGGAAAGGTAAACTGAATTGTCGACAGTTATCAGGATTACTGTACAAGACTCTACTATAGGGAGAAGGCTGTGCGGCATCACAAAAAGAAAAAAAGAAAAAAAGAAAAAAGATTTGACCACTTTCTTGTGGTTAGAGTACAGAACACATTGATTTCGGACAATTATACTCATCTTCAACATACGTATGTGGATATTTGTCAACATATATGCTTTTATTATTCCAATGCTCTGGAACCTGAAGAATGATTGCTTATTGAATATCAAACTATTTACATATTGAATAACAAATCTCAATCAAAAGCATAAAGTATGCAAATCCATATCTTAGGCGATGATCAGATGCAAGGGGAATATCTAACACTTGAAGTTTATAAACTGGAAGGATGTCTCGAGTTGTCTGAATAGGATATACTAGATAAAAATAAGAGAAATATTCTTCATTGTGACCCTTTTTTTATCCCCATGATGATCCTTTGAAAGAAAATAGCTACAACATCACTCCTACCTACCAAATGTCAATTATTTAAGAATAATAAAAAAGATAATTGGAACTTACATAGTGAATGTCGTCCTCTTCATTGTAAGCAAGTTTGACGATGCCGTAAGAACCCTGTAAAAAAAAACATTAAAAAAAACATTGAGATAGGTTTTTAATTATTTTGTGCTACAACACATATCAATTAAAAAATATTTATTTTATGTTTTGGAAGATGAAATGCAATTAAACTAAAATAATCGCAATAATAAAATATTCAATTTTTTTTTGTGTATTTTTCTATTTACGTTATTTATTTTTACTTTCTTCTACTTCTTTTTATATTATTTTTATTTTTATTATTATTATTATTATTATTATTATTATTATTATTATTATTATTTATTATTAAATATATAAAAATTAATTTTTTTTTTTTTTTTATATTATATATATATATATATATATATATATATATATATATATATATATATATATATATATATATATATATATATATATATATATATATATATATATATATATATATATATATATATATATATATATATATATAAATTTGAGAAATAAACTTTTTGGAGATAATAAGAGACGTATAAATAGTGCTTAGAAATTACAATCCGAGATTATGTGCGTGGAAGCGTATTTTTCTTGTGATTAAATATTATTATTTGAAAAGACCGAACGGCGTCTTTTATACAACATAACAACACTTAACAAATTCTCAACTCAATAAAGTTATTTCTGGTTCAATCATCATTACTTTCTTACAAATGTCGCTACTCGTTATTAAATATTCGTATATATATGATATATATATATATATATATATATATATATATATATATATATATATATATATATATATATATATATATATATATATATATATATATATATATATATATATGAAATGTGAGCGATTTCTCCTTGCGCATAGCTCC
>SEYY01000873.1:238131-240631 GCA_009176605.1 Armadillidium nasatum
CTCTAGTTCGTAGTTTTCTTTTTTCTTTTCTGCATTTCCTTTTTCTTATTGATTTTTTCTTTCAATTTTGTTTTCTCGCTCAGGCTCCAATGTTACATCAACATATTTTATAAACAGTTTTGCAGAAGCTGTTGTGAAAAAATTTGTGATTTTGTCGATAGTGTTACTCGCACGAAAGTGACGTATGGCGTCATGTTACATTTGAAAGCGTGAGTGACATTTATATAAGTGTTTTTATATAAACACTTATATAAAAGTGTTTATATAAATGAAATAATGTATTTAATACAGTTAATTTTACACAGATACAGCTGTATCATTTTTGCCAACTGTTGCGCGTCGTATAGAGGTAAGCCTTATAATTATTACTCTTATTATTTGGAAATTTTATCGAAGACACATTAAGATAACCGTAAAGCCTCTTGGAATTCTATCTGAATGTTTCAAAATGGTGCATATAAACATTGTCTGTCCTTTATCGTTCACGTCTCCTCCTGACAGGCCTTCGGTAACGTTCCGATACCTCCTTACATGCCTTCATTGAAACATGAAACATGAAATAGATAAAAGTCTTTAATATTAAAAAAAAAAATAGTAAAAAAAATTAAAAAAATTAAAAAAATAAAAAGTCTGCAAAATCCGTTTCATACAACTTTCTTAAATAATATCGAGGTATAGAGTTCCTTTGTACATTATTACTTATCATTGATAACAATTTAAAAGTGAGTTCATTATGAAGTTCTTTTCTCATTGGTTTTCATTGCTCGAGGACCTATACCTATCACCCTCCATCCAAAGGATTTAATGAATTATTTTAACGCACCTTAAAAGCGGCATTTATTGCCAGAAAAGATAATTGGTTATTATCCCTTCCTATGGTCATTCTAAGTCTTCGATATATTCATAACGATTCCGATTATTCTCCTTTTTTTGGCTGTTACTGAGTAAATTCCTTTACGTTCGCTACTTCGATCACCTTCGTCTAAACCGGAGATCTACAGATTAATGAAAAAAATATTTAATGCTCACATGAAGAGTCAAATAGCATTATGTATGTTCTAAGTAAAAGTTTTGTATTCATATATTCACAAAAAATAATAATAATAATAGTAATTAAAGTAATAAATAAAAGCCATATAAATCAACTGCTATAATTTGTTTTTAAACAATATATTTTTTTTAATTTATTCTTTGAATAATTGCGATAATTATTTCCTCTTGGTCAAATGAAATCGATATTCAATTTTTGAACCATAAAGAATTGAGTGAAATAAAAAAAATTTAATTTTTTATTTATTTATTTTATTTATTTACTTGAATACTCTATTTTTATTTTTTTTTGAAAAAAAAAAAAAAAATTTTTTGCCAAAAAAAAAAAAAAAAAAAAAAAAAAAAAAAAAAAAAAAAAAAAACCCTGTAACACAATTTTTAATCATAATTTTTCAATTAATGATAATATTTCATGAAAATTTTGCTTTTAAAAATATATATATATATATATATATATATATATATATATATATATATATATATATATATATATATATATATATATATATATATATATATATATATATATATATATATATATATATATATATATATATATATATATATATATATATATATATATATATATATATATATATATTTTTATTTTTTTTTTTTTTTTTTTTTTTTTTTTTTTTGTCTCCGCTAAACAACTGTTATAATTTAAAGAGCATAAATCTTTTTTTTGCACATTTTATAAATTAAAATTCCAAATTGTTTCTTATAAGGAAGGAATAGCCTCGAGAGTCTTTTTTGCCTCTCAAATAATTTTACAAAAAAATATTTTACTATTAATTGGTGGAAAGAATTGAAAATAAAATTAAGTTGCTCCTCTTCTTCGTCGTTTAAATATTATTTTTGTTCTTACTAATTATTTTTTATTTTAATTTTTAAATTATTAATTTAATAAAATAAAATTTCTTCAGTTTTATAAGTTTTTTCAACAATTGTCTGTATAGAAAATCTGACTAGGAATAACCAGAATAATCTATACTTCTCTTTTCAGACAAAAATACACTTGAAACTTGGTGTTTTCAGTCTCTTTTAGTTCCTCTCATTCCTTCTTTTTACTGCTATTGTAAATGCATTCACCTCAAACGACAGTCAGATTATATATATATATATATATATATATATATATATATATATATATATATATATATATATATATATATATATATATATATATATATATATATATATATATATATATATATATATATATATATCCAATATCCATTAGTAAATATTTTCTACATAGGGAACTCATAAGCAGACTTTGTGTAAGCTTCATATTACTGTAAACCTTCAAAGCAATCAAATTCGGAAGACTCGAACCCTCAATCGGGAGTTTGAGGGAGGGGAGGGGGAGGGCACGACCCCCTTTCAAATCATTCCTTTGATGAAACATGATTTAAAAGACTCATTTCCATTCCACTCTTTTGGAAAT
>SEYY01000873.1:245631-253131 GCA_009176605.1 Armadillidium nasatum
AAAATTTTTTTTAATAAAAAAAAAAGTCAAAATAAAAAAAATGGATTGTAGAATGTCTGATCTTCTATATAAATACATTATACTTTGCATTTTGTTTAAAGTAATAAAAATTCTGTTCTCAGAATTTAAAGTAATTTTTAGGAGTTTCTAATTGAGCAATTAAAATTATGTGTGCGTAAACTTCAAGCATTGAAAAATGTCACTTTAATCTCCTTTCAAACCAAAAATTTAATCCGTATATATATATATATATATATATATATATATATATATATATATATATATATATATATATATATATATATATATATATATATATATATATATATATATATATATATATATATATATATATATATATATATATATATATATATATTATATTATATATCAAAGGAACAATTTTGAATATAATTTATTCGTGTACGATAAATCTGGAGCCAAAATTGTCAAACTCAATTTAATTTGAATATACACACACACATATGAGTATGAATACATACATGAACGGAGGGTAAGAAAAGGTTATGAAGGGATGTGAGAGAGTAGAGAAATTGAAAGCTCACAAATATCTTGCTTGGAAAAACGATTTTTATGTTTTTTTATGCACTGAAATATTAGAAATTTCTTTATTTGATTACATGAAAATTCAATGAAAATTACGCCTCCACCAAATAAAAAATTTTCACCATCGTTAATATATATATATATATAATATATATATATATATATATATATATATATATATATATATATATATATATATATATATATATATATATATATATATATATATATATATATATATATATATTATTAAATTCAGAATACGCAATTTCCACTAAATTAATGTATATTAAATTGATTAGATTTCTTTATTATGAAGGAATTAATCTTGGCAAAAATTATTTTTTAAAAAAAATAAAAATTATTAATTTTTTTAACTTTTAATTAATAAAAATAGAAAATGCAAATTTGGATTTCACTCCCAAAATTACGTTGTGGTGGAATGTTACAACCACAAAAATTGGAATAAAAATAAACGATATGAAAAATCATATTTAAATTTATATATTTATAGTGTATTGTATAAAAATTAGCAATAATATAATTTGGTATCTTGTTATTGGATGTCCTAAAGAATAACTTAATAATATTTTTAATAATAATAACTTAATAATATTATAATAAAAAATATCTTATAAGATCTTGATACGGCAAGCTATCTCCATAAATAAATAATAAGACTTAGATAAATTTGAAAATACTTAAAACATAGAATGATATAAAATTAATAACTTTAATAGATAAATATAAAAATATATTTATAAAAGATTTAATGCTAAAAATCGATAAATAATGACTATAATAATTATGTAGAGTGTTCAGAAGTAATTAGAGTCTTTTTTTAATTTAATTAAATGTCTTTTAAAAGCTTTTCTTTTATAAAGGTTTAAGTTAATTAATTTAATTTAATTTAATTAATTTAATTTTATTTATTTAATTTAAAAAAAAAAAAAAAAAAAAAATTTTCTTTATAAAAAAAAAAAAAAAAACTGAAAAAGCTTTATGAAGAATCGACGCTTTTCACGATAAAATATAATGAAAATAAAATAATACTAAATGTTATTTTTTTATGATTAATATTAATATTAAGAGAAATAAAATATTCATGAATAATTTCTAATTTTCTCTCATTCTAAAAACCAGTGAATTAATGAATAATATATTCGTCCTTGAGCTAAGAATCCAAGTTACACATTTTCTGTACAATAAAAATGATGGTTACCATGCAAGTAGCTATATATATATATATATATATATATATATATATATATATATATATATATATATATATATATATATATATATATATATATATATATATATATATATATATATATATATATATATATATATATATATATATATATATATATATATATATATATATATATATATATATATATATATATATATATATATATATATATATATATATATATATATATATATATATATATATATATATATATATATATATATATATATATATATATATATATATATATATATATAAATATTATTTTATAAATATATATATATATATATATATATATATATATATATATATATATATATATATATATATATATATATATATATATATATATATATATATATATATATATATATATATATATATATATATACCGTAAAGTGGGGTAATTCGGTCAACAATTTGGGAAACTTAAAATGCTAAAATTTATAGAATTTTTATTTTTTTTTGTGATTTGAAAATTTTTTTTTTTTTTTACGTTATCATTTTCCTTTGGAATTAGAATTAAGATAATTATAAATATGTACATAGTATGTGAGAAATGTTTTAAGTCCATAAGTAATGTGGACCGAATTACCAAACGATTTTTTAGGTTGATGTAATTCGTTTCACATTAATTTTTGTATATATAAAAATTATCATTAAAGTGTTTTATTTCATTCATTAATTATAATGATCCTGTTGACATTTTCAAAGAAAAATATTAAAATATTATTTTAAAAAATTACGTCAATAAAAATTTCATAATAAACTTTTATTGCTTCGGATTTTATGAATAATAAAAATTTTAATCTGTGGTATAAAATTACAAATATAAAAAGTAATAAAATATAATGCTTGTAATGCTAAAAAAATTCAGGAAACGTTGAAAACGTTTATTTGAATTCAGGAAGTAACAACCTATTCAAAATTGTTATTCGATTTCATTATTTATTATATCAATACTTGCTTGATATATGGAAAGATTTAAATCTAGCATACTTTGAAATCATTTTTCGGAGATCATCTCAGCGGTTCCCAACCTTTTTTTCCTTCCGTACCCCTTCATAATGTTTTTTATTTTCGAGTATCTTCGTACACATACAAATCCAATTTATATATATATATATATATATATATATATATATATATATATATATATATATATATATATATATATATATATATATATATATATATATATATATATATATATATATATATATATATATATATATTAAGAACAATAATTTAATTTCGTAATTTGATATTCTATAATCTATATTCTATTAATTTTTTCCTATTACATTCTTTTTTAATTAAGAAATATATTTTTTTGTGTACCCCCAATCGATAGCAGGCGTACCCCCAGGGGTACGCGTACCCCAGGTTGAGAACCGCTGATCTAACTAATCGATTGCACTACTATTACAGTGGCAATTTCCCTAACTATTTTATCGTTATTATAACTACAAAAATTGTATCAATAAAAATGAAACTCGCTAAACTTAAATACTATGAAGTCGAAAATGCCTGTGTGCGTACATCATAAGATAATGAAAAAAAGTTAATTTATGTATATTTTAACCAGGACCGAATTACACCATTTTACAATTTGTCCTTTGAAACATGTTTCTTATCTGAATGATTCCCTGATTCACCCCATAGAGGTTCTTAATCTTTTCTTATTAATATATCTTCATCAAAATTAATTCTAACAAATTTTGTGACTTTAGCATTAGGGTCAAAATTTAGTCAATTTTGTAGTATTTTTGAAGAAAAAAAAAAAAAATTACTTTGATTTAATCAAAAGTTTCATACAAAATTAATACTTAAGACATAAAACATTATTTGAAACCTTTAAAAACGCTTTTTGCATTGTAATAGTAATTATTTGACACTGCACCGAATTGCCCCACATGGAACGAATTAACAACGTTTTACGGTATATATATATATATATATATATATATATATATATATATATATATATATATATATATATATATATATATATATATATATATATATATATATATATATATATATATATATATATATATATATATATTAATTATGGTAAAGATTTATTTGTTAAAATGGAAAATGATGAAAATGAAAAGAAAATAAATTTCAAAAATGAAAAAGTTTTTAATTCAAAAAATTATAATTCCATTTTCTTTTAAGTAAAAATTTGCAAAAATATTACAAGAATTTTAATTGATAAATTATAATTTTCTCTCACAAAATTTATATATTCTTTAAACTTTTACTAATAGTTTTTACTTTTAATAATATTTTTACTTACTAATAAAATTTTACTAATAGTTTTTACGTGAGCAGATAATATATATATATATATATATATATATATATATATATATATATATATATATATATATATATATATATATATATATATATATATATATATATATATATATATATATATATATATATATATATATATATATATATATATATATATATATGAATGAAGCTTATTTCCCCTAAAAGATGACGTGTACTAATAACATCGTAATTGCCGAAATACTTTTACATTTTCAACATTAAAGAAATTTTATGTTTGTTTGTTTTTTACTTTAATTAAAAAGAATTGAAAATGAACTTTTTCGTTTACAGGATCGAGAATCAAATTAAATTGACATTGAGTCCGTGGAAAATCGAAGACGTAAAAATAACACTAAAACATAAACACAAATAACTTAATAAATTATTAATAAATTTTATTTATCCAATCAAGCAATCAAACCATCATCATCATCATTATTATTATAACTGAAAAATATATATATATATATATATATATATATATATATATATATATATATATATATATATATATATATATATATATATATATATATATATATATATATATATATATATATATATATATATATATTTTTATACAATGCACCTTATCCCGCATGATGCAGGGTTGTGTCGATTGCAAAAAATTTTGCATTCCTGCAATCGTACATGGGAAGAAATCCTAGTTGAAAAGGTTCCCAGCCTTTAAAAACCATGCGAAGAACTATTCTTATAATTAATATATATTAATATATATATATATATATATATATATATATATATATATATATATATATATATATATATATATATATATATATATATATATATATATATATATATATATATATATATATTAGTGAATTTGCGTATTAATGAATTCCATCTCTTCTCTGACTTACTAATGAGTGCGAGAGTTCTTTCCATTAAACAATTAAAGTGTAACTCATTTTGAATATTTAATGAAACAAAAAATTAAATGCAAATTTAAATTAAAATTTAAAACCTTTTACTGAGAAGAAAGGCGTTCATTTATAATTTTTTTTTTTTTTTTTTTTTAAATGGTTTATTTTATAATTCGAATAAAGAATTAGGCTTTATTGTTTTGGTGTAAAGCTTTTTAAATCTTATAATTTTATTATGATAATAAATGGTATTATGATAATCATTTTTGAATCATTTTCTTGTAAAGGTTTAAGGGGCTTCTAGGGCTTCAGGGGATTCGGGGGCATCAGGAGCTTCTATTCCCAGCAATATGAATGAAAAGAAAATTATTTTATAATAATTTTAAATAATAAAATCCGAAGAGAGGAGTTATTTTAATATGAACACGACGACATCGAACATCGAATATCCATAATCTTTTAGCGTTCTTCTTCATTTCACATTTAAAAAGACGCATTATGAAAGCGACAAAACGTCATTCCTCAATTCCATCGAAAATTCCAAACTCAAAACCTATAATAACGAACACGCAACAAAACCTACAATTTCGACTTTTCATATTCATTATTATTATTATTATTATTATTATTATTATTATTATTATTATTATTATATAAAAGAAGACGGGGTATAGTAGCTAGTAGTGAATAAAGCAAAAATATTATATATATAATTTTTGTTGGAGGATAGAAGGAAAAGAAATGGAAAGAGTATCAAAGGAAATATATAACTAAATGTATAGCAAGGGTTTTAATTTCAAAAGAGAGAGAGAGAGAGAGGGAGAGAGAGAGAGAGAGAGAGAGAGAGAGAGAGAGAGAGAGAGAGAGAGAGTATACAAATGAATAGATGTATTATGACAATAAAAATGGATAGAATTAGAAGGGAGGTGGAGAGGGGAAGTGAAGATAATATAGGTGTTGAGAAGACATGAAGACTGGCCAAAGGAAGGGAAGGGAAGGGAAGGGAAGGGAAGGGAAGGGAAAGGGACAGAGGAAGAAGAACAAAATAAACGAAGAAGGAAAGGATAAATCAATGAGAAGCAGAATGAGAAACAAATTATTAAACAAGAGGAGATCAAAGAAAAGAGGGAATAAGAAAACTAATGGTAAATATACATGAAATAATAATAATAATATTAATAATAATAATAATAATAATAATAATAATAATAATAATAATAATAATAATAATAATAATAATAATAATAATAATAATAAGGCATTTGCCATTAAAATCAATTTTCCAGGAAAACGCCATTTCCAATTTTGAAATGTTGAAATGAGCAAACGTTTTCAAACAAAATTAATTTCTAAACTTTGTAAGGAATAAAAGATTTCAGACGAGGAAAATTTCTTCTAATTTAAATATTCCTTTTTAAAAGATACTTTAATTACCATAAATTGTAGACACACATATATATATATATATATATATATATATATATATATATATATATATATATATATATATATATATATATATATATATATATATATATATATATATATATATAATATATATATATATATATATATATATATATATATATATATATATATATATATATATATATATATATATATATATATATATATATATATATATATATATATATATATATATATATATATATATATTGATAATAATAATAGAAGTATAATAATATTGATAATAATAATAAAAGTATAAACACTTACTTGCCCAATAGCTTCTTTTAATCTATACTGATTTAGCTGCGTATAGTCATCATTCTTTTCTATAGAAACACGCCTTGACTCCTTGAGAGGACGTCTTTTTAACTGAGGAGAGGAGCAAGGGGATCCATAGGGAGAAAAGGGGACGTTGGGGTAGATGGGTCTGTCAGCGAATTCACTCTTAGACTGAATAAGGCGAGCAATATGATGCCCTCTTTTTGTGGGAACAGTTGCCGGAAGTGAATCACATTTTCCATCGGATGTTAATTTCGTTTCTAAAGTTCCCGTACTTGAATTTGCTCTAATATCAGCCAAGGAGCCTCTTTCCACCAGAGAATTCACACGGGAATTTTGAAGCAGTTCCTCACAAACGCTTTTCTCTTTCGTGACATCCACAACATCTGAAACAAACGTTTCGGAATTTGAGGTTGAAGCATCTCCGCATTTCCCATTCGAATTACACCGTTCGATTAAACCTGTAGATTCACTGATTTTATTACATGGTTCTTCAGATATTTTTAGCCGGGAGGCAACATCAGCGAGAGGCTCCTGTGGTAGTATGTGCCCATTAATACAATTCAACTCATGTGGAGAACTTGAATCCTTTCGGAAGTATCCGGCATCATGAACCTTTAATTCTGCACCAAACGAAGAAGCCTGATCCTGGGAAAGCTTTCCCGAAGGAATAGACACAGAAGGCTTATTTCC
>SEYY01000873.1:258131-275631 GCA_009176605.1 Armadillidium nasatum
AACTGATACGGCGAAAAAGTTTAAGACTCGTCCCGGTCATGAAATTTGTGTGTATGAAACAACACCAGATATGCAAAGCACATTCAAGACAAATACGAATAATACCCCTATTCAGAATATATATATATATATATATATATATATATATATATATATATATATATATATATATATATATATATATATATATATATATATATATATATATATATATATAATTTTCATAACTGCTAAATGATGTTATAATTTCGAGGAATCGAACCCGGGTCCAAAAGATGGAAGTCCGTTGTGTTGACCACTACTCCACTGATGGTTCAAAATGAAATAATCCAGAACTTCTACTGACATATCGCCTAGTGAAAAGTCCCTTCAATATTTCACCGACCACAACTTGGGCGTAGCGTCAACATGGACCAGGTTCTATCCTGAATTTAAACCGCAGTGCAAATTTTATAATTTTGATAACCACTATGATAAACCGTGGAATCTTTATTTATAATTTTCATAACTGCTAATGATGTTTTAATTTCGAGGAATCGAACCCGGGTCCAAAAGATGGAAGTCCGTTGTGTTGACCACTACTCCACTGATGGTTCAAAATGAAATAATCCAGAACTTCTACTGACATATCGCCTAGTGAAAAGTCCCTTCAATATTTCACCGACCACAACTTGGGCGTAGCGTCAACATGGACCAGGTTCTATCCTGAATATAAACCGCAGTGCAAATTTTATAATTTTGATAACCACTATGATAAACCGTGGAATCTTTATTTATAATTTTCATAACTGCTAATGATGTTATAATTTCGAGGAATCGAACCCGGGTCAAAAGATGGAAGTCCGATATGTCAGTAGAAGTTCTGGATTATTTCATTTTGAACCATCAGTGGAGTAGTGGTCAACACAACGGACTTCCATCTTTTGGACCCGGGTTCGATTCCTCGAAATTATAACATCATTAGCAGTTATGAAAATTATAAATAAAGATTCCACGGTTTATCATAGTGGTTATCAAAATTATAAAATTTGCACTGCGGTTTATATTCAGGATAGAACCTGGTCCATGTTGACGCTACGCCCAAGTTGTGGTCGGTGAAATATTGAAGGGACTTTTCACTAGGCGATATGTCAGTAGAAGTTCTGGATTATTTCATTTTGAACCATCAGTGGAGTAGTGGTCAACACAACGGACTTCCATCTTTTGGACCCGGGTTCGATTCCTCGAAATTATAACATCATTAGCAGTTATAAAATTATAAATAAATGATTCCACGGTTTATCATAGTGGTTATCAAAATTATAAAATTTGCACTGCGGTTTAAATTCAGGATAGAACCTGGTCCATGTTGACGCTACGCCCAAGTTGTGGTCGGTGAAATATTGAAGGGACTTTTCACTAGGCGATATGTCAGTAGAAGTTCTGGATTATTTCATTTTGAACCATCAGTGGAGTAGTGGTCAACACAACGGACTTCCATCTTTTGGACCCGGGTTCGATTCCTCGAAATTATAACATCATTAGCAGTTATGAAAATTATAAATAAAGATTCCACGGTTTATCATAGTGGTTATCAAAATTATAAAATTTGCACTGCGGTTTAAATTCAGGATAGAACCTGGTCCATGTTGACGCTACGCCCAAGTTGTGGTCGGTGAAATATTGAAGGGACTTTTCACTAGGCGATATGTCAGTAGAAGTTCTGGATTATTTCATTTTGAACCATCAGTGGAGTAGTGGTCAACACAACGGACTTCCATCTTTTGGACCCGGGTTCGATTCCTCGAAATTATAACATCATTAGCAGTTATGAAAATTATAAATAAAGATTCCACGGTTTATCATAGTGGTTATCAAAATATATATATATATATATATATATATATATATATATATATATATATATATATATATATATATATATATATATATATATATATATATATATATATATATATATATATATATGCACACAATTGGATGAGGTAAAAGAAATTTTGAAAAAGCCAAAGAACACCTAACCTCTTTAAAGAAAAATGCCAAGAATATTGAAAACGGGGTAAACAGATAGTTTTCCTCCCTGAATGCAGGGGTTGTTCCTGCGAGGGATTTGGGTTTGAAGAAAAAGAAGAGGAAGGTGATAAAAGGAACCCAGAGGTTTAAAAGTATAAAAAGGATTGGAAGCTAAGAAAAGTGTAATATATTGGGTTCATTTCCAAGACGATCTGGGATTCGAGTTAGGAGAGGCACCATCTGTTATAATCCATCTGAGATTATTATGGGTAGAGAAATGGAAGGTGAATTCATCTGTTGTGTTTTCAAAAAAGATGTTATAGTTGTGTGGAAGATTACGTCGAGTCGAGAGATAAAGAAGCTGAGTTTGTGAAGAACTAAAAACGACTGTTTTCTCTCATCAAATTAGAAATACAGTAAAGATCAGAAATCAATTGTTCTAGCGCCGTCCTCCTAGTCTCGACTATTACGTTACCTTGCACGACTTTCAATGTGAAAAGAGAAATGAAGGGTGGGATCGTCAGCATAAGAGTGAAACGGCGATGAAATGACAGAGATGTTCATTAGCGAAAATTAGAAAAAAGAGCTAAGAAAAGAAACACCACTACTGATAGATTTAAAGATCAACGGTTGCCATCCCCAACAGCGGCTGTATAATGCCCGGAAAGGAAATGAAAGAGAAGGTTGCAGGTTTGTAACAACAGACTCTATAGAAGGCTTTCGATACATCAGAAGATTTACCAAAACGTCGAAGAATAATAGACCAAGAGTGGGAAAGAAGATCGCAGTCAATTGTTCATTCTGGAAGCCATGTTGGAATATGAAACAAAATAGAATCATCCTTTTAAGGAGAGATTCGAAAACTTTGGATCAGAGGTTAAAGCATTAGAACGATAGTTAGAGTGTTGAGAGAGGTCTTCCTGTGTTTACACGGTAGAAAGAAAGGTCAAAGTGGAGAGTTAGGGTGCAAGCTCGAAAGTAAATGATTTGAGAACCATAAGTCTAAGTCTTCTTAGAAATAAACTCAGAAGGAGCAGAAATAACTATTTTAGAAGCAATTACAATGTTTGCCTAAATGGGTTAGGTCTAGTTTATTGAGTTCGTCTCCAAGACAATCATAGATACATGATCATTTGTTATTTTTTTTAAAAAGAATAATTGTAAAATGTGTACGATTCTGTAACGCATACCGGAAAAACCTATACACACTATAGACGAAGGATGTGTGAATGTTGCATGAAAGAGATGAACAATGAGTACTGGAGTGGAGTAAGATAATCCAGCTCACCCCAATACCAATATATACTTAGTGAAGGTAATTTCGGTTTCTGATAACGACTACTCCCCGAATATTTTTAATATATATATATATATATATATATATATATATATATATATATATATATATATATATATATATATATATATATATATATATATATATATATATATATTATATATATATATATATATATATATATATATATGATCGTATATATAAGAAGTTAGAGAGACCCTTTGGGAGCGGACTCTTTAAGTTTTTATTTGAAGATTTTATGTTATTAAGTATACATAGAAATGATTTCAAGCAAATTACTGCGAAAGTCTTTTCTTCTTCTTCTTCTTCTTCTTATTCTTCATTTTTATATCCTTTTTAAACAGCAAAAAAAACAAAGAACGAAATACAAACTTTAAAAAAGAATTTTAAAAAATTACTTTAAATTACTTTCTTTCATTTTTACAATAAGAGATTTGTTGAAAGAGTAAAAAAGGTGAACTACAGTCAAGAGGTTTATCCAAAAAAGCAAAAGAAAAACTTTATCCAAATCGTGTGCCGACATGCTCCGATAAACAATGTTCAAAAGTGTGTTAGTTCAAGAATTTGAAGAAAATTCATGGAGGTAAAGCATTCTAGAAAAAATTATCATATATATATATATATATATATATATATATATATATATATATATATATATATATATATATATATATATATATATATATATATATATATATATATATATATATATATATATATATATATATATATATATATATATATATACTGTTTGGTTTTTATTTTCTGTTATTATTTATTTTTTTTTTTTTCAAGTTTTGGACGATTAGTTGAATTTGCTTCTCTATCTAGGAATTAACATCATAAAACTTCCTCGTAAATGTTGCTTATTTTTAACATTTTTTCTATCTTGGATTTCATTTTCATAAAGTCAGGGTTTCTATGAAAACTTTCTGTGATTTCAGCACAAAAAAAAAAAAAAAAAAAAAAAAAAAAAAAAAAAAAAAAAAAAAAAAAGAGAAAAGAGAGAGAGAGAGAGAGAGAGAGAGAGAGAGAGAGAGAGAGAGAGAGAGAGAGGATAGATATTTACTGACAGAGAGAGAGAGAGAGAGAGAGAGAGAGAGAGAGAGAGAGAGAGAGAGAGAGAGAGAGAGAGAGAGAGAGAGAGAGAGAGAGAGAGAGAGAGAGAGAGAGAGAGAGAGAGAGAGAGAGAGAGAGAGAGAGAGAGAGAGAGAGAGAGAGAGAGAGAGAGAGAGAGAGAGAGAGAGAGAGAGAGAGAGAGAGAGAGAGAGAGAGAGAGAGAGAGAGAGAGAGAGAGAGAGAGAGAGAGAGAGAGAGAGAGAGAGAGAGAGAGAGAGAGAGAGAGAGAGAGAGAGAGAGAGAGAGAGAGAGAGAGAGAGAGAGAGAGAGAGAGAGAGAGAGAGAGAGAGAGAGAGAGAGAGAGAGAGAGAGAGAGAGAGAGAGAGAGAGAGAGAGAGAGAGAGAGAGAGAGAGAGAGAGAGAGAGAGAGAGAGAGAATTTTAAAGGTGAAAAAAATTATCTTATAAAATACGTTATATTATTAGGTGAATATAATATACTAAGAAATAACTACAATAATTATTTTCATGAAAAGATTGCTTCCCCAGATATGATTTGAAAGTGACGATATATATATATATATATATATATATATATATATATATATATATATATATATATATATATATATATATATATATATATATATATATATATATATATATATATATATATATATATATATATATATATAACAAAGGTGGGCTGTAAGCTTTTTAATTGCTGTGATGAAGAGGATTTTTAAAGGAGTTTCTACTTTTAAAAAGAATTATAAGCCTTTTCCAAACCTTTATTAAAGTTGGTATCAAGTAAACAAAACTCTAAACTCAAACTTCAAAACTTTTCTTTGCCTCAAATGAAAATCGAAACAGGAAAACAAGTACTTATGAAATAAAAGATTTTTATTAGTTTTTTTTCTCTCTCTCTCTCTCTCTCTTGTACCTTTAATTTTTAAATGTAAAGTGAAAGTAAGATACGAGGCTGAAAAAAATTGGTTCTTTCCATCCAGAGAGCAGAAATTTTATAATATATATATATATATATATATATATATATATATATATATATATATATATATATATATATATATATATATATATATATATATATATATATATATATATATATATATTATATATATATATATATATATCAATAGCAGATCGTGACCTGGTTGCAGGTTTGTGCACCCACCTTTAAATACAACTTGGTAGTGTACAACTGTTAGTTATTACTTTTTATTTCTAAATTTTTTTTAATAAGATTGAAAATTTAATAAATTGGATCTTATAATATTAATACTCCAGTGAAGCGCTATTTAGGTTTTTTTTTTTTTTTTAAAAAAAAAAAAAAAAAAAAAACGTAAATTTTGATCAGTTATTCAAATTGAAGAAAATTGTGTAAATGGTTTGCAAAAAATATACAAACGGATGCTTTAATATAACGGTAGAGAGAAATGTGTATGCACAATTGCTGCGTGAGCGCTTCTATCTGACAATATAGTTTGCAAAAGAAATACAAACCTTCCTTTACAGGATTTAGCGTACGAGCATTTTGAAAGAAATTTTAAGAAAGGCATACATATTTCAATTCACACAGTTTAAATTTATTATATATATATATATATATATATATATATATATATATATATATATATATATATATATATATATATATATATATATATATATATATATATATATATATATATATATATATATATATATATATATATATATATATATATATATATATATATATATATATATATATATTTATAGATGAAATGTCAGATGCAACCACCTGTAAAATTGTACCATGATCTGCTCCTGATATATATATATATATATATATATATATATATATATATATATATATATATATATATATATATATATATATATATATATATATATATATATATATATATATATATATATATATATATATATATATATATATATATATATCTGAGGGGTACTTTTTTTATTGAATTGAAGGCATGTAATGCATTCTTAAAAATATGTCAATTTTTCTCCGTTTTCTCTGACAATAATATTAACTGTATTGTAAAACATTTTAAAAAAATTATCCCACAAAATAATTTTTAAAATCTGAAATGAGAGGTGAGGATATGGATTTAGAGACTAAAATAAAATTTCAATGATATATATTCCATCAAATATATATATATAATATATATATATATATATATATATATATATATATATATATATATATATATATATATATATATATATATATATATATATATATATATATATATATATATATATATATATATGAGGGATGGCTTCTTATTGAATGCAAGGCATGCACTTGTCAATATATCTCAATATGTAGTCTGACAATAATATTAATTCTATTACAGAATATTCGAACAAGATGTCACACAAAATAATATCAAAAATCTGAATTGGGAAAATATGGATTTAGACTAAAATAAAATAAGGCCAAGTTTTGTTTGCAAGTCAGAAACCACTGAAATTGCCAAAGATAAATTAAAGAAATTTTTTTAGTTAAATATTTGCAGCTTTAAGCATGATGCATCAACTGTATTTGGAAATATATGAATCAAATCATACATAATCTAATTTCAACACTCATGAACAGTCATTCATGTTATATAAATGTAGCTACAAATATTCTTATGAAAAAAACACGCTGGGAAATAATCTGATCTCTATTCATCTATATCATATGAATTAATTAAGGCGAATTCATTATTTCAAGATTTCTTTCTACAAATGATACGAGTTTCAGACTTTTGGTGCATTACCTTAGTAATTAGCTAATTACGGGTCAGAAACAGATAAAAGTATTTTATGTTTTGTTAATACATGATAAGTAACATACGCTTCATTAACATCAATAATTTCTTTCCATCGATTTGCAAGTATCTTAATACCAATTTTGTGAAAGTTTCTTGGTGTAAAGGAAACTATTTTAAGAGGGCTGGATTCAACACTAAAATTAGTGTTTAACACTGATTAAGCACTCGTCTGAAATAAAAGTTTGGTAATAATTTGATATAGCACGAACCTCTCCTATTTTCACTATATTGAAAATATGAACTCAAAATATGTTTAAATGCATTCTACACATATTTTTCTTTGGCGGTTGAGTAATATAAATACATAATAAAAAGAGAAACTATTAAAAAAAAAGAAAAAACTGATATTTTCACTACGAATGGTGAAGCAACTGTTCTTCGACTGGTCTTCGTTTGTACAAAAATAGCAAAATCAATTGAATAACAGGTTGCCATATTTGTCCTTCGACTGTTCCGTTATTTTTTTCTGCAATGTACTGTTATACAACATCGATATATAAACCAAAATTTATTGAAATGTGTATAATTATTATTTTGATTTTATTTCACTTATGCCTATTATTATTATTATTATTATTATTATTATTATTATTATTATTATTATTATTATTATTACTTTTTTATTATCATTATTTTTATTTTTATTTTTATTATTGTTATTATTATTATTAGTAGTAGCATTTTATAATTATTATTATTATTATTATAATTATTATTAGTAGTATTTTTATAATTATTATTATTATTATTTACTTTTCTAGCGTACTTAATTCGACTTATCATAACCTGAACGACCGAAGATTGCCGTATGATACAGGCCTAACTGATAGATGGAACGTTGCCGTGGCATACAGGCCTACTGCCGTATTACACCATCTATATATATATATATATATATATATATATATATATATATATATATATATATATATATATATATATATATATATATATATATAATATATAATAATATATATAATATAATAAATAAATAAAAAAAAATTAAAAAAAAAGAAAAGTAAATAATAATAATAAACAGACGTAAATGAAATAAAAGGTAAAATAATAATAATAATAAAAATACAAATGTCAAATTTTTTTTTTTGAAATATCGATGCTTGTATATATCAATATTATGATGTCGGTGATAAAAAAATATTGTGATATATATATATATATATATATATATATATATATATATATATATATATATATATATATATATATATATATATATATATATATATATATATATATATATATATATATATATATATATATATATATATATATATATATATATAATAAAAAAAAAAAAAAAAAATCTAATAAAGGTTTTTTTTTTTTTTATTCACAATCGTAACTTATTATATGGGCTGTTTTACGCGTCTTAAAAGTAAAACACTCACACGCACACGCACGTACACCTATATACCGGAAATTAGATAAAGCATAGCCTATTAGGCTATGGAAAAGGCCAATAATTGCATCGATAGTGTAAGGCTGGCCATGTCTTCGTCTACATTATATGTTGATGATGAGTGCAATAAATGTGAAAATACACTTAATTCGTTTTTAGTTTTATGTGAAAGTGATGAAAATATATTGAATATTATATATATATATATATATATATATATATATATATATATATATATATATATATATATATATATATATATATATATATATATATATATATATATATATATATATATATATATATATATATATATATATATATATATATATATATATATATATATATATTTACTTTAGTTTGCCATTTTCTCTTCTTTAGCTTGCCATTTTCTCTTTCATTACATAGAAAACGGAGACGTTTTCTTTTACATACGGAGTTGCCAAATATATTTAAGAAGACAGTTTTAACGGACAGTTCACTTTGCTTTTGCAGCATAAATACTATTTTTTTTATGAATTTTTTGGGGGGTTTTCTTTTTATTATGTATTTATATTACTCAACCGCCAAAGAAAAGTATGTGTAGAATGCATGTAAACATATTTTGACTTCATATTTTCAATATAGTGAAAATAGGAGAGGTTCGTGCTATATCAAATTATTACCTAAAGGTTTTATACAGTTCGGAATATGTATATGATAAAATGAAGAATAAGGATGGTGTGAGAATTATTTTCAGACAAGGTTTTCAATCTTTTCATACTTAATCCTAGCTGTCTGAGACCGTGTGATATTTTGAAGTAACACTATACATTTACGATTGATCAAATCAGGCCTCGTTATCCTCCAGGCAATTTCGCTGACGACTATAGATTTCTGAAGTAATCGTAACATTAAGAGACAATGTTGGACACACCAACACTATTCCATCAAACATTTGCTAACCACTTTTTTTGGATAGAGGTCCATTTAGTGGTATGTTTTTGTTTGTTTGCTTGCATTGTCTGGGTCGCTGTACATTCATTCTTGTTACATATTCATTTTCCGTCACTAACATGTCCATAAATGGCGAAATGTTAATGTTCACTCCCGTTCTGTAGATAGATAGGTATTATATCACAAGGAATTCATTTTCCAAGTCTATCCTTAGGAGAGGAGGCAGGGAGAGTTCAGAATGCTGAGTTAGTTACAACACACATTGACTTTTAAATCTATGGAACATTTTGTTAATACATATTGTTATAATTTGGACTTCGTAGAAAACTGAAGGTATTATCCAATCTATAGATATCAATTTTAGGACATTTTACTTATGGCTATAGCATTATATATATTATCAAATAATAATAATAATAATAATAATAATAATAATATATATATATATATATATATATATATATATATATATATATATATATATATATATATATATATATATATATATATATATATATATATATATATATATATATATATATATATATATTCCTCATTTAGTTTGTACCAGAAAAAAGAAGTAATCACTTTCCATCTACAATTTTGAATACATGTTATTTAATAATAATAATAATAATAATAATAATAATAATAATAATAATAATAATAATAATAATAATAATAATAATAATAATAATAATAATAATAATAATAATAATAATAATAATAATAATAATAATAATAATAATAATAATAATTTCACAAGCTTTACTCAGATATTGAACATTTACAGGTTTTCAATTTTTACAGTAAGTCCTATCTTAAATTCAATAATAATAATAATAATAATAATAATAATAATAAGAATAATAATAATAATATTCTGACCGTCCAGTTCTCTGAAAAGGAGCTGCTAGATTAATAAACACTGTGGTTTGCTCTCATCCCAATGTTTAATACACATATAATATTTTAATTTATTTAAAAATTCAATGTTATAATAAGTTACTACTAAAGTAACAAGTTTCTAGTAATATAAATGATAGTGCTTATTATGCTAGTAACAATAGCAGAAACCTCTACAATAATATTAATAATAATAATAGCATCAATACAATTTTAATAATAATAATAATAATATAATAGAGGTAATAATAATAATAAAAAATAATAACAATGATAAGACTAACAATGATGCTGATAATAATTATAATAGTAATAATAATAATAATTAACACCATCACTATTATTCAGATTATGAATATTTATAGTTATGATAATAATATTAACATATTAAATGAAAGTACTAAAATAATAATAATAAAAGCAAAATACTACTACATCACACCATTGAGATTACTGATATTAATAATAACAATTTTGAATAATAATAATAATAAATAATAATAATAATAAAAAAAATAATAATAATGGTAGTTTTTAAAGATTTTTCCCTAAGGAAAAAAAAGTTTCCATGCTTTTTCCTCCAGAGAATAATAATGATAGAAAATATTATAGAGGAAAGAAGAAGAAAAAATAGAAAAAACTTTCTCAATTAGAAGAAAAAGGAATTATGGAACCTTTGTTAATGATCTAAAATATTTCATAAAAAACTTTTTCTTCATTTTTTTCTTTTTTCTTTCTTTACTTCTTTTTCTCTCTCCTCAGCAAAAAAAAAATGTTCGATAAAAAATTCCCCGATATCCTGCAGGACCAATAAGAAAATCTAAATATTCCTTTGGGAGCGACCGAGCATGTTTCATTAAGGAATTTTTCCGATCAATACCCAAAGTTTCCTTTTGGGTTCCGATCGTCCTTATGGACTTTCCTATAGGATCCATTGAGCCATCTCAGAATGGAAATTAAAATTTTCGCATTTTAAAAGACCAATGAATTCCATGGGAAATCTTATTCGTCATTTAAGAATTTAAACGAAGGTCCCAACGGAACCATGCAATGCAAAACAGTATGAGAACCAACGAATATTTTTTGTGGATCTCTTTTTCTTTTTTTTTGTCTCTCTAATATATATATATATATATATATATATATATATATATATATATATATTATATATATATATATATATATATATATATATATATATATATATATATATATATATATATATATATATATTCAACCTGTGCCGAAGAAGGGGGACCCCTCTCAACCCTCCAACTACCGTCCTATTTCTTTGACCTCCGTTCTCTCTAAAGTTTTCGAATCTATCCTTAACAGGAAGATTTGGAAACATCTCAATTTTTCTAATCTTATCTCTGATCGCCATTATGGCTTTCGTAAGAAACGCTCTACTGGTGATCTTCTTTCCCTTCTCTCTGACTCTTGGTCCTCCGCTATTCGGCATTTCGGTGAATCTTTTGCTGTCGCGCTGGACATATCGAAAGCTTTCGATAGAGTCTGGCACAAAGCTTTGATTTCCAAACTTCCCTCTTTCGGTATCTATCCTTCTCTCTGTGATCTTCTCGCTAATTTCCTTTCTGGTCGTTCTATAGCAGCTGTTGTAGACGGCCACCGTTCATCCTTTAAATCTATTAACAGTGGTGTTCCTCAGGGTTCTGTCCTATCACCAACACTTTTTCTACTTTTCATTAATGACCTTCTCTCTATCACCTCATCTCCTATCCACTCCTATGCTGATGACTCCACACTTCATTATTCCTTCCAGTTTGAAAAACGTCACACCCAACAGCAGTTGATAGACTCGAGAAGGGTAGCCTTGGAGCAACTAACCTCTGATCTTTCTCGTTTTTCAAATTGGGGCAGAGAAAACATGGTTGTTTTCAATGCCTCAAAAACTCAATTCCTTCATCTCTCTACTCGACACAATCTTCCACACAACTACGATATCTTCTTCGAAAACACACAACTCAAGCCTTCATCTGTTCTTAATATTCTTGGTGTTTCTTTTTTTTCTCGTGATCTTTCTTGGAAAGATCACATTATTTCTCTTTCTAAACAAGCTTCTAAGAGGTTGGGTGTTCTGAGGCGCCTTCAGAATTACTTCACGCCACCCCAGTTGCTTGCTCTGTATAGGGGTGTTGTTCGCCCCTGTATGGAGTATGCTTCGCACATCTGGGGTGGTTCCACACATACAGCTCTCCTAGAGAAGGTGGAGTCAAGGGCATTTCGTCTCATCAACTCTCCTGCTCTTACTAACTCTCTTCAATCTCTTTCCGCCCGTCGAATTGTTGCGTCACTCTCTCTTTACTATCGCTATTACAACGGACACTGCTCTTCTGAACTCTCTCGTCGCATACCTCCTCCATTGAGAAGAGTTCGTGCGACACGCCTTTCTACACATTCTCATCCTTTCTCTGTCCAACTCTCCGACCCCAGACTTAACCGCTATGCTCAGTCTTACATATACTCTACTGGAAAAATCTGGAACACACTCCCTTCATCTGTTTTCCCAACTTCCTTTGACTTACATACTTTCAAACGCCGTGTATCTGGACACGTCGGCCACCATCGACCATGATAATAGATCTTTCCCAACTCCGGTGGAATTAGGTAGGCCTCAATGGCCTTTGCCCACCGGAGGAAACATATATATATATATATATATATATATATATATATATATATATATATATATATATATATATATATATATATATATATATATATATATATATATATATATATATATATATATATATATATATATATATATATATATATATATATATATATATATATATATATTTCACTTCTGGTGGGCAAGCGCCAGAGGCCTACTAAAATTTCCACCAGAGTTAGGAAGAAAATCGAAAACCTGGCCAAAGTAAAGGCCGACATGTCTCGAACACTACGTTTGAAGATGTGCAAGTCATAGGAAGTTAGAAATATAGATGAAGGGAGTGTGTTCTATACTTTACCAGTAGAGTACTTGTAAGACTGAGCATAGCTGTTAAGTCTAGGGTCTGAGAGTAGGAAAGAGAAACGATGAGATTGTGCAGAAAGACGGGTCGCACGAGCCCTTCTCAATAGAGGAGGTACGTGACGATGGAGTTCCGAAGAGCAGTTTCCATTGTAATAGCGATATATATATATATATATATATATATATATATATATATATATATATATATATATATATATATATATATATATATATATATATATATATATATATATATATATATATATATATATATATATATATATATATATTGGTTGGACAAAAATATCCAAAGCCTGGTAAATGCATGAATTTTTCTTAGTATGGTGTTGGACACAGTTGGTATTCATAATCACCTGAATTCTTCTGGAAATGGACAAATATAAGTCCTAAACGGTGCGCTATGAGATGTCATACCATTTCTCATTCAAAACTACACGAAATTCCAGTACAGACATCAATGGACGTTATTTTCAATATTGACCACAGTGCCTTATTAATTTTAAGGTCTGAAGATATAAAACCTCATCTGCATGTTCAACAAACTTCGACTGGACACAACACGAGCTGTATAGATTGGGGCCTTATTATCTCGATAAACGGTGTCACTCCCAAGAAACAATCTCTGCACCAATGTACAAACTTGGTCACTCAATATGTGTACATAATCCCTGGCAGTTACATTATGGTACATGATGATAATTGGGCCCATGAAATGGTTGCTCAAATGTGACATAACTTCCTCCATGTTTCACTTATGGAATAAGGTAGCCCAGATCATGTTCCTTTGATGTTGTTCTCCACACGTACATTCGGTCGGAGGTTGGGAATAGTCTTCCATTGATCGGGAGTCTCATGAGTGTTACACCACTCTCTCGACTTTGACATTAATGTCGTTTACAAATGGTTTGGTGATTGCACCAATCCTATGATTATTCAGTCTACTGAGTTCCTTTTCCACTGCGTTTGTATTGATAAGATATGCAAGACTGGTACTCAGCTTCGAAGTAGTTAGGCAATTGATGTTTTCTTATTTTAGGCCATAATTTTCACCAAATGCTTGTCTGTCTCGGTCACCCAATTTCGACTTACGTCCACTTTAGTCTTTTTTAAATGATATTTTTCCAGAAGTATATTATGGGCTCATGACCTTGGATACGGTATTTGTGAACCAATAATTTTCCTCTTTGAAGCTATGAAAGCTTGGACACACCTCAATTGTATCAGCACACGATGGTGACCAAAGAGCAACTGATGCTTCCTTCCGAAGTTATAGGTTAACTATCACACGTGACAACAAGAGCCAGTGGAGCCTCTTCGGTTTCGAGTAGCTGACGTTCGTCATATTTACCCATTCTTTCCTCCTACTTTTTCTATATTTTTGTTCAAACCCCGTATACTGTGTGTACTATATATATATATATATATATATATATATATATATATATATATATATATATATATATATATATATATATATATATATATATATATATATATATATATATATATATATATATATATATATATATATATATATATAATTTTTAGGAAAAAACCTTAGAAATTTTATTTCATATTTGTAGTTATGTGAATAAATTAATAAACTGTCGAATGAACATCTACAGTTATACAACATGAATAGCCAAAGGTACTGTTAAATAGAGTTAAAAAGACAAAACGAAGATAGAGTGTATTGTATATTTTAATAATTTAAAAATTTCAGATCTAATAATTAAGATTTTTTTACCGGATATCACGCCAGATAGACCGGATAACCGAATAGAAACTGGATATCTAGTCCCTTCCTAGTCCTGGATGTAAATACGCTCCTTAACGTCCGTCTAGTACATGTAGTATGAACCGAGACTCATTCATCAGTGAAGAGCACATTACTCCACAGCAACATTACCCAATTTCCAAAGGTCTGTCAAACTGCAATCGGACAACCAGATGCGCCCTGGTCAATGGTAGATTACATAATAGTCGTTCCAACCTAATGCAGTCTTCTTCGAAATGTGTACATGTCCAACTTTAAGGAACAGATTTTGGTAGCTGAACGCTCGTTTGGAAATGATCTCAAAGAACTGTCAGATGGAGAAATCTATCACTACCTACCCTGACCTTGTCCTCTGCGGTTGCTGCCAATCTCACTGAATTGGCGGATGATCCGATACATTGTTCATGAGCTGACCCCCAATTTTTGTGTCTCTTGCCTCTGAAATTGCGTCAACAGTGTGATCCCCCTGATCGCAAGTCTTCTTCTCATGATATGTGTTTGTCCATTGTTCAAGTAAACAAGGCCAATGAAGACACTGACACTGAGAAGGCAATTTGCATACACTCGCCAAATAATGGATTCTTTTATTCACTTGGACATAGATAGGTCTGTGCTGCAGTTTGGGTGGCATGCACTCGGACTGAGCATGGTTCTTACTGCTTACACGTTCCTTACACGTTCTTAAGTTTGCTATTTGTTCTTATTTTTAAACCTACTTGTCTTGTTCCGTTTGGATCACTATAAACGCAATGCAACCTAAATTTAATATTAAACATGTGATGCGATTATTTTGTCCATATATATATATATATATATATATATATATATATATATATATATATATATATATATATATATATATATATATATATATATATATATATATATATATATATATATATATATATATATATATATATATATATATATAAGGGATGGAGCGATACCAAAATTTTTTACCGATACCGATACCAAGAGTTTAAACTTTGCCGATACCGATACCGATACCGATACCTAAAAATATGCCGATACCGATGCCGATACCGATACCGATACCAATTTTGTACTTTAAAAAACATTATATATATATATATATATATATATATATATATATATATATATATATATATATATATATATATATATATATATATATATATATATATATATATATATATATATATATATATATATATATATATATATATATATATATATATATATATATATATATATATATATATATATATATATATATATATATATATATATATTGTGAAGCAACTTGATATAGCTTTGCCCAAAATGCTTACAAACAAAAAATGAACGGAATAATATTAATAAGATATAGATAAAATTTTGGTAGGCCTATGAGCTAATAAAATATATATATATATATATATATATATATATATATATATATATATATATATATATATATATATATATATATATATAATATATATATATATATATATATATATATATATATATGATCAAATACGTTGTCTTATATAGAAGGGCAATTTCCGCTAAAAAGTCACTTAAGAAATTGTAATTTTTGAGACCAGGTTCCTAAAGAAAGTCGCTTAGGCTGAGACTCTGAAAAAGTACATTTCAAGAGGCAAGCCCCTGCCGCGATCGCTAGAAGTAAAGCCTAAGATGTATTAGTAAATATCTCAATAACCGTAGCAGATAGCGAGAAGTAACAAGAGGCAAAAATGGTGGCCTATGATTGGTTTTACCCTATAATGACTTTTTCATTTCGAAAATGAACTTCAATATATCGTAAAATGTACTTAACGTTTTTCAAAGTTTAAAAAAAAACTTGCTCATAAAATAGAAAAGTTGAATTTTTTTCTCATTTTCTAGGAGGTAGGCGATCAAAAATAAGTTCTATTGTCTTACCTCCATGAAAATGCTAAAAAATAAATATTAGCAAAAATTTAGAAAATTTCTCAATTCCTGCGGAAGTCGACCCTCTCTTGTGGTACTTAAACGCCTGTAAAAATGAGTTCAAAAAGATAATTTCGGTTTCAGTTGAGTATGGGTCGAGTCTCTTATGTTTTAATAGGTGAAAGCCTGTGAAACCATTTTAACTTCTGAAATATTCCGATCAAAATTTTTGTAAGTTTTTAAATTCTTATAACTTTCTTATCAATAGATAGATCGGCTTGATATTTTAGACACATAAG
>SEYY01000873.1:283131-290631 GCA_009176605.1 Armadillidium nasatum
GTAATAACTAATTTATTTATTCCGAATTTTTTATTTTAGGTTTTTGAAAAAGTTGAATTAAATTTAAAAACTTAAAGAATGCTCTAGGGGTATTATATTATATTATATTATATTATTATATATATATATATATATATATATATATATATATATATATATATATATATATATATATATATATATATATATATATATATATATATATATATATATATATATATATATATATATATATATATATATATATATATAATAATAATAATAATAATAATAATAAAAATGTGAATTTTCATTTAATATTTTAGTATTTTTAAAAGCAACAAGTCTCTCGATAAAGTACTTTCTATAATTTGAAATGGATTTTTAATGTTTATTTCAAGAATAAAAATTTAAAATATAAGAATAAATTTTAGGCGACAAAATGGGATTATGGATAGAATAAAGGTGACAAGACTAACAACTCTCATTAAGTTTCATTCCTGACAACTCCTCTAAACTTAAAACTCATAATTAACCAATGGAAACAAAAGCTTCAAAAAATTTGATCTTCTAAAGCAGGGTTTCCCAAAGTAGGTTCCTCGGAGCCTTCGTGCTCCGTGAGCGACCTACATGTGCTCCAAAGGTATTCTTTGAATATCAAATCACGATATTATTTATACAAATTTGTTAAAATGCACAAGCATTTTATAGGAAAAAACAGGTAATTGGTAATTACTTCAGACTCTTTAGGGATATCAAAGAAAATTACCGTAAGTAATTTTATTTATCTGGCACACGTTCAAATACGTCAGAAAATAATAATAATAATAATAATAATAATAATAATAATAATAATAATAATAATAATAATAATAATAATAATAATAAAGCATGAAAGAAAAATGAATAAGAACTATAAGAAAATTAATAATAATAATAATAATAATAATAGTAATAATAATAATAATAATAATAATAATATCCATCAACGGTTGGGGTTATTTATAACCGAGAGCGTGTGTAGGCGGTGCGGCTGACAAGTCAACGAGCAATTCCATGGGTAGGCCGGGGGCATATATATATATATATATATATATATATATATATATATATATATATATATATATATATATATATATATATATATATATATATATATATATATATATATATATATATATATATATATATATATATATATATATATATATATATATATATATATATATATATATATATATATATATATATATATATATATATATATATATATATATATATATATATATATATATATATATATATATATATATATATATTACTGTTGTAACTAACATTCATACATGAAAAGTGCACGCCCTTATTTCTTCAAGGCAGATGTCTAAAATAAATAAACAGAAAATTATTCATACATAAATGATATATAATTCTTCCAATACTATCAATATTTTTATCACTTTCTAACTCGCATTTTAATATCGTTTAACAAATTAAGAAGATTTTGTAGCTGATTGTGTGGTTTTGTAAATCACAAATTTGATTACACTGGTCAACACAATTTTCGGAACTGGAAAGGAAGTGTGCGTTCTATATAGTAATTTTAATGCTGAATCAGAAGTGTATTCCAGTCACATTTCAAGAAATCACATTTAAATATAATGCGTTGTATAATTACAATATGAGTACTGTAAGACACACAACTTTAGTATTGTTTTAGTCGACATGATTATTCATGTCTGATTTCCTAACTGACTAATACTATAGGCCTACTAAATGACAGAATATTACAGTTGCTAGTAATTCCAACCCAAACATGCATAGAATGTCAATGAGTCAGGTAACAGTGCCAATTCCCTAAATCAAGTTTCCTTCAGTGTAACACCTGCTTTTAATGCTACAACTTCTTGTTGTTTTGGTGTTTTTATTTTGTAAGTTTGTTTTATTGAATACTTTAGTCAGAAAATTTTATTGACTATTAATAAGTAGTAATAAATTTCAGTTTATTTTTTTTTTAAACACATCACCACCGCTCACGGACTGAGCCCTATTCAAGGAGGGAGTGTTAAAGAAATAAAAAAGATAAAACAACCACAAGCCCCACCTAACGCAAATTTCGTATATAAGCACAGATTTGGGCTTTAAAGTAATTGAGATTAAATTCAGCAGGAAACACAGAAGATGAGAGAGAATTCCACAAAATAGAGGTGACTGGAAAGAAGAAGGCACCACAGCGGACAAGCCTGGAGTTACCTATGTCTACACAAATTTATGCGTAGACAATACAACCTTTGTGCTACGAAGACGCCGTAAAGGTGGAGGTATGCGAGTGGACAGTTTCCTCGAGAATTTGCCGTTGTGGTACCTATAGAAAAGAGAGAGGGCACCAACGTCACGTCGAATAGATAGAGAGTCAAGTGAAATAGAAAGAGCGGAACAGTTTATAAGTCTTTTAGCCTTTGACTCGACCCTATCCAAAAGAGGGTAACATGAGCCACCCCAGATATGTGAGCAGTACTCCATACAAGGGCGGATGAGGTCCTTGTATAATTGGAGTAACTGCGAAAAATTCTTGCAGACTAAACAGAACCCCCAACTTCTTTGAGGCCGCCCTTGCAACCATTGTGATGTGAGGTTTCCAAGACTTTTTTTTTTTTTGTGAAGACCAAGAATATTCATACTGTCAACAGGAGAGATGGGATAACCATCGAAAGAAATAGAAAAATTAAGCTATGAATAAAATCGTGCACTTGAAAAGTCTCTGACTGCTTTTTTTTTTTTATTCTGAGGAGAATTCACCTCGGTAAGTCAACGTAAACCAATATCAACACTAATGAAAACTGTTCTAAACTTTATTTTGACTGTCCTTTGGCAGATAAATTATAATTTAAGATAAATCCTAAATTCTAAGAAATAAAACTAAATGTTATTTCTGTATATTCCGCAAACAGCATGCATTAGTTGTTGTGTTAAAATAACCCAGTGGTTACAAGTCATTTGGAGCTCCTATGATTTTGCAGGAGCCTACAAATCATTATTTTGATTGTTAATTTTGCTTAACAAATATTACTGAGTTTACTTTAAAATATAAAATCAGTTTTTTGTAACCAAATTTTCAATCAGCTATATAAGACCGATGCTTTATTGTGAAGACTTACCAATTCTAACAGCACCAGCTTCTTGGTAAGAAATTTTTGACTCTGATGGTGGGTCTCCTGACACTACTGTAGAAGCATAAATTTCAAGAAAAGATATACATACCAGAAGGATTAAATACTAAACCCCACCTCATCATCCAAGTAAAACTAAATGATTTCATTCGTGACTTGTGTTTGTCTAAATAACAGAGCTCCTAGATTCACGCTTGCAGGAGAGGAATTTTTTGCACTAACATACTAAAATCTCTTTATATAGAAATACAAACCCAAATTTAATGAAATACCTTACTAATGATGTCTTAATTTGTTCCTGATTAGATGTTAATGGACTAATATCTGAGCTAAGCATTACATACATGTTTTTGGTAATTGCAGCTTATTTATAGACTCATTCGAAACAAATTTAAAAGAAGAGCTGTTGCGTAATGCAATTAAGCTTTCCTCTAGACAAGCAACTCATTCTGTAGGAATGTTGGAATCATGTAAAACTATGTCACTAGATTTTGAAAGCTATTAAGTATGACGAAAACTTGAGGCGAATGTAAGGTAACCTGAAAGTTATTGGGCTTCTTCTCGGTCTCCAGGGTAGCTTTACAAATTTTTTTATGGGAAAGCAGTGCTGCTAATCAATATTACTTGGTTAAAAACTGGATGAAAAGATGTAATCTCACTCCAGGACAGCAAATTGTTAAAAATACACCCCTTGTTAAGCCTTGCCAAGTTATTTTATCGCCTTTAAATATAAAACTAGGAATTATGAAGAATTTTGCGTAAACATAAGATAAAGATAGACAGGGCTTTCAGTACTTATCTTAAGATTTTCCCACGATTAAGTGAATCTAAATTGAAAGAGGGAATATTCATCAGGACTCAAATCAGAATATTACTACGTGATCATACGTTAAATCCTACGGAATTTGCAGTGTGGAAATCATTCAAAGACGATGTTCAAGGGTTTCGTGGCAACAAGAGCTGGAAATAGTAATCTGTTAATAAAAAAAAAACTATTGGTGAACTACAGAAATTTAGGCTACAGAATGTCATTGAAAATTCATGTTTCACATTCTCATCTTGAATTCTTTCATATAAATTTGGGTTATGCGAGCAAAGAACAAGTAGAACAGTTCCATCAGGTTATATTACAAAGAGAGTAGGGTTATTATCAAGGCAAATGGGATGAATCTTTGATGACTCACTCTTTCTGGTTTATGTAAAAAAAAAGACTTCTCAGTACAAAAAAGAAAAAAAAGTAATTTCTCAGGTAAGATAGACACCAATTTTAATAAAATACAGGTACAAATTTAATATATTTTAAACTGAAATTACACCGGTATATATTTAATGTATTTTTCCGCTCTGCTATGATGTTTAATTTAAGAACATTTTAAAAAGTGATCATATTGAATATGATGTCACAAATTATATAACATTGAAATCATAAATTTACAAATATTTCTGTAATTTTTGAAGTGTGGTAACTAAAAATCAGCGTTTTTGAGAAAAAGTTTTTTGATTTTCAAATTCAACATAAAATGGAATAAAGTTCACCTACTTGTGTTTCAGTTCTGAAAATTTATTTTTAATTTGTTGAATAGTGTTATTTTTGTTGCAAAAACTTGATAAATTGTTAGTTTAATTCATTAAGTTTATTGCTGAACAACCAGTAAATAGTCTGCCCTCTCATGCTCTATAATTTTAAAATTTCTCACTCCAGCCCAGATTGGCTCGGCTTCGGCATGAGCTCTCTCCAGCTATTCCTTCTGTTTCACACTAATATCATTATTATTTTTTTATTATTAAATTTATAAAGTATTATGCTAAAAAGAAAGATACTATTTTATTTTCACTTACAATCACAATTAGAAACGATATTTTGTGCTCTGGCACTACCCGAAAATTTAACAAAGTTTCGGTTAAGGCAACATCCAAAAATTAGCGGAGCTCAGACTTTGATTATAACCAGAATATTGCGGCTCTACATTTTCATCTCTGTGGGCCTAATTACGTCAATTATCTCTTTTATGATTATTTCTGAAATGATGCTCATGATTTGTGGAAGAAATACTGAAAGCTTTTTTTCTCATTTTAAAGTCTTTGTCGCATTTAAGGTTTATAAATCGAATCAGTGAGCTTATTGGGAAATAACTTAAAGTATATGGAGTAGAGGATTTAGCTTTACTTCCAACATTGTTAGTAGTATGAAGAGTCACTTGGAATCAATTCTTACTTCTGCAACCTTATTTCTGATTTCTTTTCCCGTCGCTTTGTAGCAAATTAATCTATCAATAGTAGTGTTCCTCAGTGTTCTGTTATATCTCGAACTCTCTCTTTCTACTGTTTATTAATGATCTACTAACCGTGATTTCATTACAATTTTATTCTTATGTCTAAAATATCACTTTAAGTTACTCTTATCATTTCGAAAAGAGATTTACGAGGCAGCAATTAACAATTGTTAATAACCTCTGATCTTTCCTGAAATTCTCCTTGAGGTAAAGTAGACATGATTACTTTCAATGACTCAAATACTCTCATCATTCGCCTACCTGCTCAACATAATCGTCCACAAAACTACAACATCTACGAAAGCACACAACTTAAACATTCCTCTTTCTTAAGATTATTTAAGTCTGTATTTTTCATGAACTTTCCTGAAAGAATCACAAAGTGCCTCCTGTTGAACATTCTTTTCAGATGTAGGAATTACAAAGCTCATTCAGATCTTCACTTCCCTCAAGTTACTTTCTCTGCTTAATATAGGCGTTGTTCGTCCCATTATCGAGTAGGCGTTTTTCAGTTTCGGTGCATGTACAAATGAAATTTTTAAAAGGGTTGGGCTTACATCTTTTTGTTTCAGCAACCTCTTTCAGGTAACAAAATAAGTACTTCAATCATCTTGTACAATTAATATTAAAATGCTTACTGCCTTCTAAGAACCTTCAGTTGTATGCCTCCTCCTTTAAGACGTGATGGGTGACTAGTCACACATATAACTCTCATTCCTTCTCTATTCAGGAATCTGACCCCAAACTTACTTGTTATGACCATTCTCTTGCAATTAAGTGAAATTTAAAATACACTTAATTTTCTCCTTTTCCTACATTCAAAATGCCGTGCTTTGAATCAGGTCAACACTTTGTTTTGATGAATGACTTACCTCCTACTGTGGTGTGGTTTATCCTAGCGCCTGTTATTTTCCCACAAAAGAAAATATAAAATAAGTAATATATATATATATATATATATATATATATATATATATATATATATATATATATATATATATATATATATATATATATATATATATATATATATATATATATATATATATATATATATATATATATATATATATATATATATATATATATATATATATAGGGGAATATTTTCGCACTAATTTAGGAAAATTATGAAGCCTTTTATTATTATTGTTTTCATTAGAAAGGAAACATACCTATGCAAACGAAAGAGCTCAGAGTGTATACTTAAATGTGTGAACACATTACTTACATGAAGTGTACGTGATTGTGACGCACAAAACACCTGAAAATTCTCTTCAAAAGAAATTCGTTTTAATTAAAAATGAGGCAAGGATATAAAGTGATTTATTAAATTTATATTTAATACCAATGGACATTAAGAAACAGTTTAAACTTGATATATATATATATATATATATATATATATATATATATATATATATATATATATATATATATATATATATATATATATATATATATATATATATATATATATATATATATATATATATATATATATATATATATATATATATATATATATATATATATATATATATATATATATATATATATATATATATATATATATATATATATATATATATATATATATATATATATATATATATATATATATATATATATATATATATATATATATATATATATATATATATATATATATATATATATATATATATATATATATATATATATATATATATATATATATATATATATAATGAGTGAAAGAATGTATAAAACGAGTGGTTTTTAAAGTGAAAGATCCATTCATTTTGCAAGGGTGACTTTTTTAAAGCCTTTTGTCACCCATTTTCAAAGACTCCCAAGGTAATATTTAAAAGTTTTTAATGCTTTATTAAATGGGATAAAATTTAGAGACTTTATATAACTCTTACTAAAATACTGAGACTTACTTTGAAACGAGGTGGAAAGAGAGAGAATAATAAAACCAAAATTTTACATAAAGTTTTCGAAAGGTTTTGAGTTTTTTTTTACATCATAAAACTACTTCTTTGCTTAAAGGATACTCGTCAAAGTAGTTTAAAAGTGAGTCCTTCATCCTCATTGTC
>SEYY01000873.1:295631-298131 GCA_009176605.1 Armadillidium nasatum
CCCTCGTGTATATATATATATATATATATATATATATATATATATATATATATATATATATATATATATATATATATATATATATATATATATATATATATATATATATTAAACATCAATGTTTAAAGTTTGCTATAGGGGAATCGAACCCGGGCCCTATAGCACAAAAGCATAGCGTTTTACCACTACGCTGCTGGGCCCAGGTTCGATTCCCCTATAGCAAACTTTAAACATTGATGTTTAATGTATTCGGTCTGCGAGAGAGTTAGCAGACCTTAATTATTTGTCTCTCTCTCTCTCTCTATCTCTCTCTCTCTCTATATATATATATATATATATATATATATATATATATATATATATATATATATATATATATATATATATATATATATATATATATATATATATATATATATACCGAAATTTTACAACATTATGTTATACCTACAAAATAATTTTAAAAAAATTTTTTACTTATAAAAATATATATTATGGTACTCATAAAACTAAAAAATTAAATTCAGTCACGGAATTATTTTCCATTGAGTTCATGTTTTGGACAAGAAAATTATATACATATAAAATAAAAAAGTTTATAACTTTTCGTATTAATTAGTAAAGTATTTGGAAAGAAAAAAAAAAGTCGAAGTTTATTACAAAAATGAGTCAAAATTTGTGACGTGTTCTCATGTTTCAATTTAAAAAAAAAAAAAGGTTGATAAAATAATAATAATAATAAAAAAAGAAAAGTAAATGGAGGCCTGAAGAGTGAAAACTGACTTCTCGACAATCGACACACATGCAATACACGACAGGTGTATCGAACGGTGTGGGAAGGGCGTGACCCCTTTGAGCCCATTCTCTGATAGTGTTTTGACTGCAAAACGAAACCCAATAAAAGATTTTTTTTTATTATTTTTAAACAAAAGGGGTGAAATGATGTAAAAAGCAACACGAATATCTGACTCTAAAAAATATCTTACATTGTTGGATGACGTTTTAAAGCTATAATAAAAACCTAACAGACTGATATATATATATATATATATATATATATATATATATATATATATATATATATATATATATATATATATATATATATATATATATATATATATATATATATATATATATATATATATATGATCTGCGCCCCTGGAGTAAAAATCTGCTACCCCCTCCCCTTCCGCCTCTTTTATCATAACGGACAGTTAGAAAATTCCTATTTTAAGAGTTTTGGTTCTTTAAAATTTTCTACATTTATCCTAAAGGATCGATAACACTGGAAGAGTTCCCAAGCCAGCGAGTAGCGAGTTTACTAGTAGCAAGTAAACTCGCCCAGTGTAATAATACACCTCAGTGAATAAACCAGCTACTCACTATGAAAATCTACTTGCTGACTTGTAAACTCGCTCATTGTAATCGACGCCTCACTCACTAGCTCACTCATTCACAAGACTACCAAGAAGTACAAACAATGAAAACATAGAATAAACACTGTGAGTGAAGAGATTAAGCTCGTAATTTAATTTGAAAGATGTCTAAATTATTTGTACATAATTTGGAATACATCTTTCGTTTTAATATTTAAATATTCGGAATGCATTTTTAATGTTCCATAGCAAAGGATATTTTTCTTATATTTATAAAAATTTAATAATATCAATGCTATTCCACTTTGACATTTTATTTAAAATATCAAATAGGCTTACCAAGAAGTGGAGAAACTCGAAACAGAAAATAAAACCCAGTGGGAGGATAGATGACTCAACATAGCGAGTTTACTAACCCATCGTAAACGACTATACTCGCTCACTCGCCAGCTTGTAAACTTGGTACTCGCTGGATTGCAAACTTGCCCACTGTAATCGAGCCCTAAGTATATACAAACTGACAAAAAAGTTTTAGTTCAAAAATAATACTTGAAGTATTAAATTTAAAAATTTAAACAAATATAAGACAAGAAAGAACGAACTGTAAAAGGATTACACAATTTATTTTAATACTAGTGAAAGTTTATATTCAATACATCATTCATGATAGTTTCATTAGTAATTTGGCACCTTTGGCAACTGCACAGTTTGCTTACCCATAAATACGGGCATATATATATATATATATATATATATATATTATATAATATATATATATTATATATATATATATATATATATTATATATATATATATATATATATATATATATATATATATATATTCTAAGGTGGGCAGGGCAAAGGCAATATCCGACCAGGTTTGGCCAGAGTTGGGGAGATTCAAAAAACCAAAGCAAATTAAGTACACACATGTCTGAAACACGGCGTTTGAAAGTGTGCTTGGGAAATATTATGTGTATGTGTATGTGTGTGTGTGTGTGTGTGTGAGAGAGAGAGAGATTCAACCAATCGATGTTTCACTGCTCAAATATTTACTAAGCGTAGCGGAAAGCAAAGTAATTAAGTTAAGTCTTAATTGTATCTTGGGATAGTAATTGG
>SEYY01000873.1:308131-310631 GCA_009176605.1 Armadillidium nasatum
AATAGATGATAATATTTTGATTCATATCTCCTCTAAGATACCTTCTTCCAATGGAAAATATCCCTAATTCCTTGAGCCTATCTCAATAACTTTTATTTTCAATTCCAAAAATTCTTATTTTTGCTCTTTGCTGCACTGCCTCCAGCATATTAATATTTTTCTTAGATAAGAAGCCCAAACCTGAGTACAGTACTCAATCATTGGTCTAACATAACCATTATAGATCCTATAGATTACTTCCTTACTTTTAAATTAATATTTTGATTTATAATTCCTAGCATTCTGTTAGTTCTTTCCCTATCTCCTAAGCATTGTTCTGACACATTCAAACTACTGCTAATAATCACACCCAAATCTTTTTCTTTATCCACAGACTCTAACCATTCCCCATACATTTCATAATTGAAATTCTTATTAGAATAGCCCATATGAAGAACTTTACATTTTTAATTATTAAATTCATTTGCCATTTTTCAGCCAACCCAAGATGTTTATTTGAATCATGTTGGAGTGTCATACATCCCTCAATATTTTTAACAGATAAGCCAGCTTAGTGTTATCATCAAACTTAAAAACTTAACATTTTATTCCCTTATCAAAATCATTAATAAGTATAAAGAACAGAAAAGGCCCAGGCACAGGACCCTGAAGAACACCACTTTTTACCAATCCCTTGATGATTTATTTATTTTTAATACTACACACTGTCTCTCATCTTTCAACCACTCCTGTATCCAATTATGAATAACCCATCCTAAAACACACTGAGATAACTTTTAAATCAGCCTTTTATGAGGTACCTTATCAAAAGCTTTGCTAAAATCAAGATATGCAATACCAACTGGTTCTCCTTTGTCAATGCAATCAGTAAAATGTCCATAAATTCCAAAAGATTCATCTGACATGATTTACCTTTCTTGAAACCATGTTGTGAATTTTGAAAAATTTTATTGTCAACTAAATGTTTTTCTGTTTGTCTTTTCAATATTTTGTTTAGAATTTGAACTAGCTGTAAGGTGAAACTAATTTCCAAGATCATGTTACTTTTTTTTTTTTTTAGAGCAGATTTCCAATCCTCTTATATCACAATAATTAAGAGACCTATTAAAATAAATGCAATAATATCACTACCTTCCTTTAGGATTCTTCCATGTATACCATCTGACTGAACCTGCAGACTTACGATTATCAATATGCTCAAACAAATTCTTAACCCCATTTGCATCATCACCAAGAAATGCAAACCTATCACTACTCTGTTCTCTAATGTTACTGCTATCAAACCTTTTATTTATAAATACTGATGCAAAATAGATATTAAAAATATTGACTAATTCTTCGTCAGAGTTAATTACCTTATCATTAATATTAATAGGACTCCCATCTTCCTTTGTTATTAAATTTATAAAAACTAAAGTATTTCTTCAAATCTTTATTAATGTTTCTTCAAGAGTTAATTTATGATTGTCTCTTAGATCTACTTATTTCTTTATTTAGCTCATTCCTTATTCTCCTATAAGTTTCCAAATCCATTATACTATTACTGACTGTGAACTTCTTGAACTACATATGCTTGTCTCTAACTTTATTCCTGATTTATCTACTCCACCAATTGGGCTTTCAGTTCTTTGCCTTAATTTCTCTGATTGCAAAACATTCTGACTGAACTTTATCCAAGATAGATTTGAAAGTTTCCCCTATTTGAATACAGTTTGGGTCCTCCAATGCTTTATTCCAGTCAGTTTTCTAAATTTTCCTGAATTTCTCAAAGTTAGTAATTTTAAAGTCAAAAACCTTTTACCTTGTTTTCTATTAAATGTGGTTTACCTACTACATTTAAATTAACCCTTGTATATATATATATATATATATATATATATATATATATATATATATATATATATATATATATATATATATATATATATATATATATATATATATATATATATATATATATATATATATTAAAGTTTTTTAATTGGCATTTATTATCTTACCTTTACTCTGAAAGCCTGAAATATATTTTTAATTAATTTACACTTGGAGCCTTGAAAAGGAGGTTAAATAGAATCTTTAAATTTATAATAAACAAATTCCTAACAAATGACAGTGAAGACAGTTTTGGTAGGCCCTTGTGGCTTATGTCTCATTTTTTTTTTCTTATGTTCCTGAAGCTCTGGGATTCAAACCTATGGTGTAGTTTCCTCAAAATTGAGAGATGTGCTAATTAAGGAAAAGTCAGAAAAATTAGTTAAATTTATTTAAGAACTTAAAGTTGAAAAAAAAAGAAAGTTCATTTTTGGAATTACAGGAAAATAATAAAATTTATTTGTTAATTAATATCAAGTTATAAAAGAATAAATGATAATGATTCTTCTTAATCTCAATATTATGATATAACTACTTTTATTTTAAATTTTCCAAAAACTCATGGAAGTTTGAGTTGTCAAATAACCAAAAACTAGTTGACTTTTCATATATATATATATATATATAT
>SEYY01000873.1:315631-318131 GCA_009176605.1 Armadillidium nasatum
AGGAAAGTATACCGTATTGAATTATTAATTTTGCTGAATGGGAGAACTAGATTCACAGAATTAGAACTTGTAGCGTAAGTACATTTCATGCTTCATTAAAAGATTATTTCTAGACAATATTCAGTTTCTTTTTTTTTGTTAATTAATGGAGAGCAAACAAGTTTGGAATTCCAAAAAAAAAAAATGTTTATTTTATTAGTCTAAGGTTATTTGAGGTTAAAATGTTATCTATACATTTATAATTTTCTTATGGTAATTTTAAAAGTAAATCAGTTCATTCAATAGGATCAAATTTTTTTTCTATTCCGATGTTGATTAAAAAAAATGAAAGTTTGTGGAAAATGAAAAATGTTAAATTGGTAAATCAGGTGGTTTTAATTACGGCAATGTTTTTTACAAGTAATTCTTTTTGGTGATATTACGTACGTGATGGAGGAGATTTTGAAGTTGGCAGAGTACATACTAGGGGAATTCACCGTTTCTACTCACTGATTCAGCATGTTCTGTAGTGTCTTAGTGTCTGTGTGGCAACACATTCTGTTTAAATTCGGAGAACTATATTTATCTTTGACGCGTATTCAGCTACGTTATTGTTTTAAGATAAACAGAATAGGCAAGAATAACTAACAACTATTTTTAGATGGACGAAAAGTCATTGTCAGGAAAAGCTATACCAACTTGTGTATCAAATTAGGAGACTATGACAAAAACCACCTTTGTACCTAATAAGTGCTACAAAACCTTTGTTGAGTGTTTGAGATGTTGGATTAACATAAAAAAAAAACAGGCTGACTTTGTTTTTCTGAGGTTTGATGGGAAGTAAAAAAAAAAAAAAAAAAAAAAAAAAGTTAATGACTGCTACTTCCCCTTGACTATACGACAAATCTCGATTTGACTCTGATTCTTCAAAGTTTGGTTCATTGTTTTTAGATGTTTAACTAACAATTTAGTAAGTATTTTGTTTGCTACATATTTCTGCTTTATAGGAACAAACATGAAGTGTATATAGTATTGTGATATACCATCTTCAATAAACACCAGTTCATGTTGTGAGGATTCCAATCTTTGTATCTATCTGCAAAAGTCAAAGGTCATTTGACTCATGTGAAGATATGAAATATCATGATGACTTGCCACCTGCATTTGAGAAAACAATCCCATAACTTTCAGTCAAGCTGAGTTGAACTATTTGACAAGAGATTTGAGCTTGCCCAAAGAATCTGCGCAGTTTCTGAGGTAACAGCCTAATAAAAAACATATGTTAATATCAAGAATCACATTCTACGATATTGGTATCGTGATTAAGTTTTGTGGAATGCTATATATAGTGCAGAAATTTAAAAGCACGGTGATGTGCTTAGCTGCTATTAAATTTATTTTACAGTTTTGAGGTAGGATTTACAGTTACTGAATTCCTTGTTTGTTTTTGTTTTTATATATCATATCCATTGTGCTAGCTCTACAGGTCAACTACACCATGCACCTTTGTTCTTGTGCTCGTAGGAGAGCAGAGCGGGCAAGCAGCACTGCATACAACGCGAATGGCCTAGCAAGAGGCGAAGTATAATTAGATTCGTCCAGTGTTTTATCACTTCTACTTATGAATCCAGAGAAGTTATTACTTCCAACACTACAATAAAACGCATGAGAATATTTATTTTGTCAAAAGTGCTCTTAAAAAAAACATCCGAGTATTAACATTCCTGGAACAAAAATTTCAATTAACATCTTGGTGTCGGTAAACTGGAAGAAAATACTTTTGATGGTCCTAAAATTTGAGAATCTATGAAAGAAGCTTAGTTAGACAAAGAGACGAATGCTTGGATTTCATTGACGTTTGTTGGTTTTAATTATGGAAGTCTACATAATAAATGTATTATAGGTTAACTCTTCCATAACTTCCACTCCCTTGCTGTACACATGTTTGCTAAGGTTAAGATGCATGTTTTCAACTAACATTTAGGCTCATTATTTTTAATTCCTATAAATATTAGGGATGGAGTGAGGTTTCGGCAAGTATCGGCATATTTTTTTAAATATCGGTATGGGCAAAATTTTTGGACAATAATAAAGTATCGGTATCGGTAAAAATTTTGGTATCGCTCCATCCCTATATATATATATATATATATATATATATATATATATATATATATATATATATATATATATATATATATATATATATATATATATATATATATATATATATATATATATATATATATATATATATATATATATATATATATATATATAAGCATCTGTATAAAAACTTTTCAAAAATTTAACGCTTTTCATTTATTAAGATATATAATTTTTCACTTGTTAAAATGATTACTCAAAAGAATTATATAGATGTAAAATTTTACTTTCTAAATCATAACCAAAATTACATGGATAAGTGTCTAAATTTTTTTATTTTTTATTTTTTTATCTTAGGGTTCTGATTGTAATGATCCTACACCTAGAAGAATGTATTCTGGACTCACCATGGCTA
>SEYY01000873.1:323131-333131 GCA_009176605.1 Armadillidium nasatum
GGAATCTATACTTCTCTCTAATTTCCTTTCTGGTCGTTCTATAGCAGCTGTTGTAGACGGCCACCGTTCATCCTATAAATCTATTAATAGTAGTGTTCCTCAAGGATCTGTCCTATCCCCAACACTTTTTCTGATTTTCATTAATAACCTTCTCTCTATTACTTCATCTCCTATCCACTCCTATGCTAATGACTCTACATTTCATTACTCTTTTCAGTGTGAAAGGAGCCCCTCCCAACAACAGTTAATAGACGCAAGAAGGGTGGCCTTGGAGCAACTAACCTCTGATTTATCTCGCATTTCAAATTGGGACAGGGAAAACATGGTCGTTTTCAATACCTCAAAAACTCAATTCCTCCATCTCTCTACTCAACACAAACTTCCACACAACTATGATATCCCCTTCGAAAACACACAACTTAAATCTTTATCTCTCCTTAATATTCTTGGTGTTTCTTTTTCTCGTGATCTTTCTTGGAAAGAAAGAGGTTAGGTGTTTTGAGGCGCCTACAGTTGCTTACTCTGTATAAGGGTGTTGTTCGCCCCTGTATGGAGTACGCCTCACATCTGGTATGGTTCCACTCATACAGCTCTCCTAGAAAAGGTGTATTCTATTGCTTTTCATCTTTTCAACCCTCTCACTCTCACTAATTCTCTACAGTCTCTCTCTGCCCGTCAAATTGTTGCATGTGTCTCTCTATACTATAGCTATTACAACGGACACTGCTCTTCTGAACTCTCCCGTCGCATACCTCCTCCACTGAGAAGGGCTCGTGCGACTCGTCTTTCTACACAGTCTCATCCTTCCTCTATCCAACTCTGACCCCAGACTTAACAGCTATGCTCAATCTTAACTGTACTCTACTGGTAAAGTCTGGAACACACTTGCTTCATCTATTTTCCCAACTTCCTAGGACTTATTCATCTTCAAACGCCGTGTATCAGGTCATGTCGGCCTTTAATCTGACCAGGATCCCGATTTGCTTTCTCTGGTGGAATTTTAGTAGGGCTCTGGCCTTTGACCACTAGAGGTGAAGTAAAATATATATATATATATATATATATATATATATATATATATATATTATATATATATATATATATATATATATATATATATATATATATATATATATATATATATATATATATATATATATATTATATATATAAGTTCACGCGTTGTAATATGTATTTGTATTTTTACATTCACTTTGCCATAGTAACCGTTATTCACTTTCAGACTTACATAATGAATGTTTATGTACAGTGTACACCACCCCGCCTTCTTCGCCGCTAAGTAAACAGAGTTTAAAAAATGCCAATATAACACCAACTATTGAAGTATGATATTACCTTTCCAAAATGTTTTGTTCAGCGATAAAGAACAAACTTCTCATAAATCCTTTCATTCTCTTGAAATATTATCTGTCGCTCAGTACGGAAAAAAAAATAAAAAATAAAAAATAAAAATAAAAATAAATTTTTTTTATTTTCCCATTTTTGAAAATTAATTATTTATTGAGAAAGTGTAATAATAAATGTTTGAAAAACTATAAATTAGATTTGAGAAGTGAAATTTATTGAAGTTTCAGAGTGCAATATTGACAAAATGATATGCATTGATCTTAATTTTCACTTTAATGTTAAATAATAATAATAATAATAATAATAATAATAATAATAATAATAATAATAATAATAATAACGAATATTATTATTAGTATTAGGATTAAATATACCTATAATTATTATTATTAATAGTATTAAGATTAATATACAAAAATGATAATAATATAATAATAATAATTATAATAATTATTTTATTATTAAATTATTATATTAATATTATTAAATTAAATATATATATATATATATATATATATATATATATATATATATATATATATATATATATATATATATATATATATATATATATATATATATATATATATATATATATATATATATATATATATATATATATATATATATATATATATATATATATATATATATATATATATATATATATATATATATATAAGATATTTCGAGATAAGAGAAAAGAGATAAGATACATAAAAGATTATAGAAGGACCATTTTAATTAAAATTAAAAATTTATTAACTTGATCGAAAATTTTTAGACAAATATCTGTAAAGATATTTTAAATTAATGTGTTTAAGTTGTTCTTAAAATTTGAAGTTCTCAAACAAGAGATAAGAATTAATAAAAGGACTTTTTGTTTACTTTTATCTTTAGCCTAAGTGTTTTTCATCAACACACACATACGACCGCACGTCCACACATGTGTACACACGCCGCGCGCACACTGTAGATGCGTTAAATCAATGGCAATAAAAGCACGGGTATGTGTGATATATATAACTGGAAAAGAGAATAATATAGAGATTGCATCCTATGATCATAAATCTACTTACGAAAGAAGAATGGCTTCAGAGATAAATAGTCGTGAAGAAAAGATCAGTTTTGTTATTGAAGAAGCGGAGATAAAAACTCATTCGCGATTACAAATAATAAATTGGAATGAGAAAAACGATCAAAGGCCATAAAAATGCTTGGCGTCAGAGATGAGGAATAATCTAAAGCAAATACGATTCATCTTATCTTCATTTTCGTTGTATAGACCCATTGTTGAAGGACAAGAAATGAGCTTTTAACTTTAAATGACTCATCAAATCTGTTTAACATGAGTTTGTAAAATATTGGATAGTAACAGTCTGGCTTCTACTAAATTAACAAAAAAATAAATATCGAAAAAATTTTAAAATATTTTATATCAATTTTTCACACTAAATTCAAATCTGTAATCCGATTTTACAAAAGGTCTATTTTTTTCCCTACAACATATTTTAATGCATTTTTGCACCTTTTTTTTTTTTTTTTTTTTGTTCCAACGCTGCAATGTCATTTTTTCAGGAAATATTTTTAAATAACTATGTTTTATATTAAAAAGTTAACAGAGAATTGTGTGTTATAAGGTTATTATAGTTACTTTTTAGTTTTAAAATATTTATCATGCATATAATAATATAGAAGTTGCAAAAAACAACCCATATAAATTTTGCTACATATGCAGCAGCAAAGTTGTGTTGCCTGGGCAACAATCTAGCATTACACAACTTGTAAAGGCCTCCTATCATGCCTATTTTGGCCTTAAAAGTTGGGCGATCAAGGTAAAGACTTTGCTCCTCAAATATGCTGACGAACATGTGTCGAATACCTTATAGGATGAAGCAAGGGAAATATGAAGGCATTACCTTTTGGTATACCTAAGGAGTAGAGTGAAGGAAATGATCATATAACAGATTGTTACTTTTCCATCACAAACTTACAAGGTAAGTAAATTGAAGGAATGTTATTTTAATTTTCAAACACACATGCACAATTTGTGAGCATTCGTGCCTCTCCAAATTTAATGAATGTCGATCTGTTGTTTTAGGATTAAACAAGGTTCGCTGTTAAATACCTAGATGTTCCTTCTGCTATAAAACTTATCCCTATAGACCAGGTATTCCAGTTTCAGACGGACCTTGAAGCTTAAATCTGGATAAAGTTTCTGATGATGAGATAAGCAATGAGGAAAACTTCAAAACATTCATTCTACCTTCAACTGGTTTTAATGAGCCAAAATCATTACAAGCACAGCTCAATGATCTCACAAGAGATTAGGACTATTAAAAGAGTCAGCCCAGCTTTTTGGAGAGAGCAATTTATTGGCACCAGAAACATTTTACTGGTACAGAAATAGGGATCAAGAATTCAGGCAGTAGTTTTCTCACCATGAAAATTAATCTACTGTATATTGCTCGGAGATAAAGAGCTTGTCGAAGCTTCAGGAGTTGTTTACAAACCATCTGAATGGAGATTATTTATAGACTCATCAAGTAGAAGTCTCAAAGCTGTACTATTACATAATGGTAATTTTCCAGGTTCAGTTCCAGTTGGCTATTTTATCCAACTGATTGAAAATTATGACAATATGAAAATTCTTCTTGATGCCCTCAAATACAACGATCATCATTGGAGTGTTGTGATCTTAAGGTAAGTTAGTGTAAATTTCTTTTTTCTTGACACAAAACTATTAGAGATAAAATTGTTACAAATTAATGTAGAGCAATTGATGCAAAAACTCAAGAAAGACAAATGTACTAACTTAGCTTCTTTAGTCTTCACAAGTTAGGAATGCAAGGAGATTACACTAAGCATCCCAACTTTCTTTGTTTGTAAGACAGTCGAGCAGACGACAAACATTTTGAACAATATGAATAGCCAACTCGAAAATCTTTTACACCTGGATTTTCAAAATGTCATTGCTAGGACCCAATTGCTTGATCCTAAAAATATTCTATTCTCACCACTGCCTATAAAGCTAGGTTTTATGAAAAATCTTTTTAAGACAATGAATAAACAGAAACAGGCTTTTCTTTATATAAAAAAAAAATTTCCACATATGAGAGATGCAAAATTGATTTCTGGTATTTTTGATAGTCTTTTGATCCTGAGTTTGAAAATACCATGGGAGAAATAGAAAAGAAAGTTTGGAATGATTTTTAAGTTACCTACTAATAACTTATTATGAACGCAACGAAGTTCCGAGTACAAAGCCATCGTTAGTAATGTTAGAAAAATTTAAGAATGTTGGAGCTCGTATATGTATAAAACGGCACTTTTTGGGCTCTCATTTAGATTATTTTCCAGAAAATTGTGGTGATTATAGTGAGGAGCAAGGGGAAAAGTTTCATTAAGATATTCAAACGATGGAGGAAAGGCATCATGGTCGCTGGGGCATTAACATGATGACAGACTTTTGCTGATGTTTGAAAAGGGATGTATTTGGAACCACTCATAAGAGAAAAGCAATTAAGTTGTCTTTTTTTGCCTAATTAGTAGTTTATTGTGTGGCATGATTTAACAAATCATAAATAAAAAGTTAAAATAGCATGTAGATATGGCGCTTCATATTAAAAATAACAATCATGACATAAGTGCAACATTTTTTAGAGAAATAATGATATTCCTTAAATATTTCTTATTCTTTTATATATAGTTAAAGGTTCAACTGTAACTGTTTTACCTTGTGTTTTATTCAATTCCAGTTTCGTTTTGAAAAGTCTTTTGCAGATGCAAAACCTTGCATCAAGCTGTCTATACATGATATACGTAAAATGGGTCTAAGGAAATGAACAGAGTATGAGTAATAACAATTTTTCTATAGCAAGAAAAATTGACCCGAAAGAGGAAACTAATATAATTTTCGTCATTAGCAAAGTCGATTTATATATAATTCGTTTAAAAAAAATAAGACAAAAATAAAATAAAATGCAGACTAGTGATAAGCCAAAAGATTGTGATGATGTGGATAGATGAAGGAATGACTGTTACAAGTCTTACCACGAGTGTTTTGAAAAAAAATTAACACAGAAGTTGAGGTTGGGGACAAACGGCTGAACAGAGAAAAGATGAAACTATGAGGAAAGATAAGTAACTCCAAATTTTCTCAAAGGAGGCTTTATGTGACTAAAGAGTCTAAAATAACCGTTTGTTAAAATCACGATAGAATAACGAGTGATGCAACAGTTTGAAGGCTAGAAATAGATTGGGCAAATAAATGAGAATGGAAGAATTGATGAGACGAAAATCGCAAGACTACACAATTTCAAAAAGAAATTTATGAGTGGAACTTCTCAATACTATAAATCAATATGTAATATCAGATACGATACAATAACGCAAGTAGTTATTTAACCTGACAACCAAACTACCAATGATACTTTTTTATAGACTTAATTACTATATATATATATATATATATATATATATATATATATATATATATATATATATATATATATATATATATATATATATATATATATATATCAGGGGCGGCTCGTGGTAAAATTTATAGGTGGTTGCATCTGACATTTCACACACATACATATTATACTATATATATATATATATATATATATATATATATATATATATATATATATATATATATATATATATATATATATATATATATATATATATATATATATATATATATATATATATATATATATATATATATATATATATATATATATATATATATATATATATATATATATATACCGTAAACCATTCATTTTAAAAAGTTAAAGAAAACTGAAAAAAAAAATTTACCTTTCTCTTATAAGTCAACTATTTTTTTATATATAAAAAAAAAAAAATTGTAAAATAAACAAATACATCCTCCTTTGGTAATCCTTCACGATTACCAAAGAGAAACTCTTTGTTTTGTGGCCATAATAGAACTTTGCTTACAAATGCCATTAAGAAAACGGGATTGATGGAGATTATAGTAGCACGTGGTGGGGGAGGTAACAATATTATATGTAGCATACATACTGAGATTGAAAGGCAAGAGAAATTATGCCTACCTAATGTACAAAAAAATTAAACATTTTTGCATTTTATGGCTAAAAATCAGATTAACCTTTAAAATTTTGTCGGATTAAGTGCATATTATGCTTAAGAAGGAACATTTGGTTCAAAAACATTGAAGAACGTTTGTACAATAAATTTATTTATATAATAATAATAATAATAAAATAATTATTAAGTATAATAATAATAATAATAATAAATATAAAAATATTCTAAACTGTGAAGAACAAAAATTGAAATATGTATACTTTTCTTAAAATTTCTTTCAAAATGTTTCTTGCACTATAAACGAAGGTTTGTACGGTCGATTGCATTTCATTTGCAACCACATCGTACTAATAGAAACGCTCGAGCGGCAAGTGTACCCACACAATTCTCTCGTCCGTTATATTAAAGGATGCGTTTGCAAAATTTTTGCAACCACAGTATTTTCTTTGTTTGGAATAACTAATCAAAATTGTATGACGTCTTTTTTTACACTAAATAACACTTTATTTGAGAGTTATTATAATAAGATGAAATTTAAAAAATATTTAATCCTATTAAAAAAATTAAGAATAAAAAGTAATAAATAACAGTTGCACACTAGCTAGTTGCATATAGTGGTGGTTGCACAAACCTGCCAACCACGTCACGAGCCGCCTGTGATATATATATATATATATATATATATATATATATATATATATATATATATATATATATATATATATATATATATATATATATATATATATATATATATATATATATATATATATATATATTATTTTTTTTTTTTTTTTTTTTTAAAAATATTAAAATTTTTATTTGAAAGAATATTTACAATATTTTTTTAATGTCTTTAAACAATTCCCGAGTAGAAGAAAATATTATTTTGCTTCCTTTCATATATATATATATATATATATATATATATATATATATATATATATATATATATATATATATATATATATATATATATATATATATAAATGCATTTAACTGCTAGGGAATCGAACCTGGGCCCATAAGATGGAAGTCCATGGTGCTAACCGCTACACCACCGATGGTTCAAAAGGAGACTATTCGGAACTTCTACTGACATATCGTCTAGTGAAAAGCTCTCGAATGTCTCCCGACCACAACTTGGGCGTAGGGTTAGCTTGGCCAAGGCTCTTATCCTAAGTACGCAGTGCAGTAGTTATTACTTAATATCCACTATTATCCGTGGAATTAATATGTAAAATGCATTTAACTGCTCGGGGAATCGAACCTGGGCCCATAAGATGGAAGTCCATGGTGCTAACCGCTACACCACCGATTGTTCAAAAGGAGACTATTCGGAACTTCTACTGACATATCGTCTAGTGAAAAGCTCTCGAATGTCTCCCCGACCACAACTTGGGCGTAGGGTTAGCTTGGCCAAGGCTCTCATCCTAAGTACGCAGTGCAGTAGTTATTACTTAATATCCACTATTATCCGTGGAATTAATATGTAAAATGCATTTAACTGCTAGGGGAATCGAACCTGGGCCCATAAGATGGAAGTCCATGGTGCTAACCGCTACACCACCGATGGTTCAAAAGGAGACTATTCGGAACTTCTACTGACATATCGTCTAGTGAAAAGCTCTCGAATGTCTCCCCGACCACAACTTGGGCGTAGGGTTAGCTTGGCCAAGGCTCTTATCCTAAGTACGCAGTGCAGTAGTTATTACTTAATATCCACTATTATCCGTGGAATTAATATGTAAAATGCATTTAACTGCTAGGGGAATCGAACCTGGGCCCATAAGATGGAAGTCCATGGTGCTAACCGCTACACCACCGATGGTTCAAAAGGAAACTATTCGGAACTTCTACTGACATATCGTCTAGTGAAAAGCTCTCGAATGTCTCCCCGACCACAACTTGGGCGTAGGGTTAGCTTGGCCAAGGCTCTCATCCTAAGTACGCAGTGCAGTAGTTATTACTTAATATCCACTATTATCCGTGGAATTAATATGGTTAGCACCATGGACTTCCATCTTATGGGCCCAGGTTCGATTCCCCTAGCAGTTAAATGCATTTTACATATTAATTCCACGGATAATAGTGGATATTAAGTAATAACTACTGCACTGCGTACTTAGGATGAGAGCCTTGGCCAAGCTAACCCTACGCCCAAGTTGTGGTCGGGGAGACATTCGAGAGCTTTTCACTAGACGATATGTCAGTAGAAGTTCCGAATAGTCTCCTTTGAACCATCGGTGGTGTAGCGGTTAGCACCATGGACTTCCATCTTATGGGCCCAGGTTCGATTCCCCTAGCAGTTAAATGCATTTTACATATTAATTCCACGGATAATAGTGGATATTAAGTAATAACTACTGCACTGCGTACTTAGGATGAGAGCCTTGGCCAAGCTAACCCTACGCCCAAGTTGTGGTCGGGGAGACATTCGAGAGCTTTTCACTAGACGATATGTCAGTAGAAGTTCCGAATAGTCTCCTTTTGAACCATCGGTGGTGTAGCGGTTAGCACCATGGACTTCCATCTTATGGGCCCAGGTTCGATTCCCCTAGCAGTTAAATGCATTTTACATATTAATTCCACGGATAATAGTGGATATTAAGTAATATATATATATATATATATATATATATATATATATATATATATATATATATATATATATATATATATATATATATATTATTATATTTATTGTAACCATTATCGTCTCTAAAAATTTCAACATTATTATTATTATTATTATTATTATTATTATTATTACTATTATTATTATTATTATTATTACTATTATTATTATTATTATTTTCATTATTATTATTATTATTATTATTGTGAATATATTTAAAATTAGGGTTAAAAAAATCGTACCTTTATACAATATTTAATGTTCTTTTCCAGCTATAAACTTAATGTTAAATTTAAAATTTTATATACCTGCTAATTAAGTATAGGGTCACGTGACTTTTTCATAGGAGAAATCCTCACTCCAAGAATCGCTTTCAGTTTAAATAAAAGTTATAAAATTCTTATTTTAATGATAAATGAAATTTGAAACATATGTACAGGCTGAATAATAATAATAATAATAATAATAATAATAATAATAATAATAATAATAATAATAATAATAATAATAATTCGGAGAAGAAATACATTACTAAAGGCCTGCATGAGCAAATTCCGGTGAAAGATTTGTGGCGCTCAGCGAATTTCAATATAGGAAAAGACTTTAAGTCTCACAACCGAAGAAAATAAAAAAAAAGAAAGAAAAAAAACAAAAAATTCGTTTTTGTATTTTCATCTTTTTTGTTCTTGCATAATTTTATTCCTATAAAACATGTGTAAAAGAAACTGTCGAAAAATCTCTCTATTTAACAATTAAAAACATTTCCCATAGAATTATATGCTTACATTATATATATATATATATATATATATATATATATATATATATATATATATATATATATATATATATATATATATATATATATATATATATATATATATATATATATATATATATATATATATA
>SEYY01000873.1:335631-338131 GCA_009176605.1 Armadillidium nasatum
AAATCTTCCCCATGCTTTAGTTTATATATATATATATATATATATATATATATATATATATATATATATATATATATATATATATATATATATATATATATATATATATATATATATATATATATATATATATATATATATATATATATATATATATATATATATATATATATATATATTAATTCACCTCTGGTGGGCAAAGCCTACTAAAATTTCCAATAACTAAAATTTCCAAACGAGTTAGAAGGAAAGTCGGAAACCTGGTCAAATTAAAGACCGACATGACATCATACACGTCTTTTGAAGGTATGTAAGTTACAGAAAGCTGAGAAAATAGATGAAGGGAGTGTGTTCCAGACTTTACCAGTAGAGTACATGTAAGATTAAGTATAGCGGTTAAGCCTGGGGTCAGAGAGTTGGACAGAGACAGGATGAGAGTGTGTAGAAAGGCGAGTCACACAAGACATCTCAATAGAGCAGGTATGCGACGAGAGAGTTCAGAAGAGCAGTGTCCATTGTATAGCGATAATATAAAGAGAGTGGCGCAACAATTCGACTGGCAGAAAGAGATTGGAGAGAATTAGTGAGAGCAGAAGAGTTGATAAGACGAAAAGGCCTAGACTCCACCTTTTTAAAGAAAGCTGAGTGAGTGGAACCATCTCAGATGTGAGGCGCACTCCATACAGGAGCGAACAACATCCCTATACAGAGCAAGCAACTGGGGTAGAGTGAAGAAATACTGAAGGTGCCTCAGAACATCTAACCTCTTAGAAATATGTTTAAAAAGAGGTAATGTGATCTTTGCAAGAAGAACACGAGAAAAAGAAACACCAAGAATATTAAGGAGAGATGAAGGTTTGAGCTGAGTGTTTTCGAAAAAGATATCATAGAGGTGTGGAAGATTGTGTTTAGTACAGAGATGGAGGAATTGAGTTTTGGTGGCATTGAAACCGACCTTGTTTACCTCAATTTAGAAATGCAAGATAGATCAGAGGTCAGCTGCTCCAAGGCTACCTTCCTTGCGTCTATTAACTGCTGTTGGGAGGGGCACCTTTCAAATTGAAAACAGTAATGAAGTGGATAGATGAAGTAACGGAGAAAAGCAGAAAAAGTGTTGGAGAGAGGACAGATCTTTGAGGAACACCACTATTAATAGATTTAAAGGAAGAATGATGGCTGTCTACAACAGCTGATAAAGAACGACTGGAAAGGAAATCAGAGAGAAGGATAGACTCCGAAAGAGGGAAGTTTGGAAATCAAAACTTTGTGCCAGACTCTATCGAAAGCTTTCGATATGTCCATCGCGACAACAAAAGATTCACCGAAATGCCGAAGATCGGAAGACCAATAGTCAGGGAGATGGGAAAGGAGATCACCAGTAGGGTGTTTCTTATGAAAGCCATAATGGAGATGGGAGATAAGATTAGAAGAATTGAGGTTTCCAAATCTTCCTGTTAAGGATAGATTCAAAAACTTTAGAAAGAACGGAGGTTAAAGAAATGGGACTGCAGTTATAGACTTGTAAGAGGTCTCCTTTATTCGACATGAGCTGAATGAGCGCACGTTTCCAGCAAGAAGGGAAGGCTGAAGTAGGAAGACATAGGGGAAATAGTTTACCAAGGCAGTGTGGAAGCTCGGAAGCACAAGTTTTGAGAACCGCAGGAGGGATACCATCAGGACCGTAAGCCTTTTAGTGTTAAGCTCAGAGAAAACAGAAATGACGTCTTTAGAAGCTATATACACTGAAAATTTCAGGAAAATCGGCTGAAAATTGAAATAAAAATTTTAAATTGGACTGTCCCTTTAATAAGTATAATTTGCCATTTTAACCTCTGCAAGTAAATCCCAGATTTCCCTGATTTTTAGTCGGGGCCCCGGTCGGTCCACACACACACACACATATATATATATATATATATATATATATATATATATATATATATATATATATATATATATATATATATATATATATATATATATATATATATATATATATATATATATATATAAGGTCAGAGTTTACTTTAGCAGTCATACAACATATCTCAAAAACTACTAATCGTACATTAAAAAGGATTATATTTTTGAAATCCTTGGGTAATTTGCAGTAAGAAAACTATAAAAAATGTTTAAAAATTTTTTTAAAAAACAAAAAAATATATAAAAATGTACGATAAGTTGATAATTAAAAAGTAGGGCATGTAAAAAAAACGAACATTTGTCTAAGGGGGCTCTGCCCCCCGTACCCCTCGACCCGTGAGTGATGATGATATTGTCGACTACTTTTCCTGTAGACGATTTTCTGTATTTCCCATGTTTTCCAATTTCTAAAAAAAATTTAAAAATAGTGACATTGCCAGACGTACGATTCTTGCGAGGCTTATAAAAAAGTAAAATTTACTTAGGTAATAAAATTATTATAAGAATTTATTTTTTATTTCCCAATTTTTCTTACCTAAAATTCGACAAGGATTTCAAAAATATATAATCCTTTTTA
>SEYY01000873.1:343131-345631 GCA_009176605.1 Armadillidium nasatum
TGGGGATAGGACAGATCCTTGAGGAACACCACTATTAATAGATTTATAGGATGAACGGTGGCCGTCTACAACAGCTGCTATAGAACGACCAGGAAAGGAAATCAGAGAGAAGGTCACAGAGAGAAGGATAGATTCCGAAAGAGGGAAGTTTGGAAATCAAAGCTTTGTGCCAGACTCTATCGAAAGCTTTCGATATGTCCAGCGCCACAGCAAAAGATTCACCGAAATGCCGAAGAGCGGAGGACCAAGAGTCAGAGAGAAGGGAAAGAAGATCACCAGTAGAGCGTTTCTTACGAAAGCCATACTGGCGATCAGAGATAAGATTAGAAGAATTGAGATGTTTCCAAATCTTCCTGTTAAGGATAGATTCGAAAACTTTAGAAAGAACGGAGGTTAAAGAAATAGGACGGATAGTTAGAGGGTTGAGAGGGGTCCCCCTTCTTCGGCACAGGCTGAATGAGCGCACGTTTCCAGCAAGAAGGGAAGGTTGAAGTAGAAAGACATAGACGAAATAGTTTACCAAGGCAGGGTGCAAGCTCGGAAGCACAAGTTTTGAGAACCACAGGAGGAATACCATCAGGACCGTACGCCTTCTTAGTGTTAAGCTCAGAGAGAGCAGAAATGACGTCTTTAGAAGAAATTACAATTTTAGGCATAAATGAGTTAGAGGGGGTTGAAGGAGTAGGAACAGCTCCGGAATCGTCTAAGGTTGAATTTAAGGCAAAAGTTTGAGCAAAGAGTTCAGCTTTAGAGGAAGGCAAAACGGCAGTTGAACCGTCAGAAGATACTAGAGGAGGGAAAGAGGAAGAAGCAAAGTTAGAGTTGACATTTTTTGCAAAATGCCAGAAAGGGCGAGAGAAGAGGAGCCAGAAAGATTATTGCATTTGCGACGGAGAAAAGAGTTTTTTAGTATCTCGAAGAATAGATTTTTGCACGATTCCGGGATGAAATATAAGTTGCATGAGTTTCTGGAGTTTGAAGACGACGGTAATCCCTGAAGGCAGCATCCCTGCGGCGGATAGCACGAGAACAAGCAGAGTTAAACCAAGGTTTGTTAGGTTTAGTAGAAGGGAAAGAATATGGAATGTACGCCTCCATGCCAGAGAGAATCACCTCAGTTATGCGCTCTGCACACTCCGAGGGACCCCTCCCACGGAAACAGTAATCATTCCATGGAAAATCAGAAAAGTACAACCGCAAGTCAGACCAGTTAGTGGCACCGAAATGCCAGAAACGTCTCCTCGCCGAAGGCGGGGGCCGTTCTTGCGGAAGACTTGAAGAGACAGGACAAGATACAGAGATAAGAAGGTGATCGGATGAACCCAGAGGAGGAAAGAGTTTAACAGTATAAGGAGAAGGATTAGAAGTTAGGAAAAGGTCTAGAATGTTGGGTTCATCACCAAGACGATCAGGGATACGGGTAGGGAGTTGCACCAACTGCTCAAGGTTGTTCTGGATAGAAAATTGGAAGGCGAGTTCACCAGCTGGATCATGAGAACTAGATGAAAGCCATTGGCGGTGGTGAACATTGAAATCACCTAAAATGATGATTTCGGAGAAAGGAGAAGAAGAAAGAATGTGTTCTATTTTGGAGTTAAGATAGTCGAAGAATTTTGGATAGTCTGTAGAGTTAGGAGATAAGTAGACAGAACAAATGAATTTAGTTGTAGAGTTGCAAGAAAGTTTAAGCCATAAAGTTGAGAATTCAGAAGACTCCAAATTAGAGACACGAGAACAAACAACATCGTTGCGCACATATGCGCAACATCCGCCTTTGGCTGAAAATTGAGGATAGAGACAGTAGGAGGAAACAGAGTAGGGTTTGCTGTCAGAGCACTCAGACACCTGAGTTTCAGTTAAGAACAGAGATGAGGTCTAGAAGAAGAGAGGTGGTGTTCGACAAAGTGGAGATTAGAAAAAAGACCGCGAATGTTGCAGAAATTAATGAAAAACGAAGACCGTGCACCAGGGCAAGCCGGCATAGAGGTCTTGGTGGCACCAACCCCATCACCGGAGGCCACCAACTCCCAAGTGGTGATGGGGGAAGGAGTGGATGAGGGGCTATATTTGGAATCCGCCCCTCTTGGATTCTCCGAGGCAGATTTAAGTTTTGCCATTTTTGATTAATTTAATAGGTAATGTAAGTATAAGCGTTTGTAAATATTGTAGGACACATGTGAAGAAGGAGGAAGGTTGGAGCATAGGCACTCCAATGTGAGTCAAGGGTACACTAGAGACCCTCTGAGAAGATGAAACGCGAAAAGGAACGAACCAAAGGGCAACGGATTGAAACGGAATTTTCTAGCCCATCCTATCACTCCGCGGGTTATGCCCAATGGGGGGGTACTTGCATCGCTTCGGACGGTGCTATAAACTTATATAAACTTTATTATTATAAGAATTTATTTTTTATTTCCCAATTTTTCCTTATCAAAATTCTTCAACGGTTCCAAAAATGTTATCTTTTTACGTAGGTTTAGTACTTTTTGAGATATTTAAG
>SEYY01000873.1:350631-353131 GCA_009176605.1 Armadillidium nasatum
TGAAATTTTTTTTACTTGTAGCACCCGGAGGTTCTCTTCTAATTTTCTGACTGCAGATGTTAACATTTAGCTATTTCGAGCCTATCCTGAAACATTGTAAAGTATTCAAATACTGCAGAAGCTGATCTTTTAGCCATATTGACTGAAAGTATAAACAAAATAATAATTTTTAAATAATGCAGCTAAATGATACAAGTTTGATACATAGCAATAAAATAACAATGATATGTATAAATACAGGTTAAATTGATAATTTTATATCTTACATTTTTTCAAACTTTACCTTAGGGTCTTACTTAAGTAAACCTGTTGAATCACTATTATGAATTAGAATTTTTTTTTTTAAATTTTTGTACTTTTTTTAAACTTTAACTATACAAAACTGTAATTTTTTGATTTTTTTTTTTTGGAGAAAATGCATATAATCATTAATTTAAGTGAATGTTGGCTATTCTACTCCTTCCTTACAATTAAATAAACCTTATATCTAATTTTCTTAACCTTAAATTTCAGTGCTTTTGACCTCTTTACAAATTTTAGGAAACCCCGGCCAAATTTGGGTGACCCCGGCCCCGGCCAAATTCCAACCCCGGTCGGTCCTATATATATATATATATATATATTATATATATATATATATATATATATATATATATATATATATATATATATATATATATATATATATATATATATATATATATATATTATATATATATAAACTTTGCTTCTTCCTCTTTCCCTCCTTTAACATCTTTCGACGGCACAACTGCTGTTTTACCTTCTTCTAAAGCTGAACTCTTTGCTCAAACTTTTGCCTCTAATTCAACCTTAGACGATTCCGGAGCTATTCCTCCTCCTTCAACCTTCTCTAACTCAATTATGCCTAAAATTAGAATTTCTTCTAAAGATGTCATTTCTGCTCTCTCTGAGCTTAACACTAAGAAGGCGTACGGTCCTGATGGTATTCCTCCTGTGGTTCTCAAAACTTGTGCTTCCGAGCTTGCACCCTGCCTCGGTAAACTATTTCGTCTTTGTCTCTCTTCTTCAACCTTCCCTTCTTGCTGGAAACGTGCGCTCATTCAGCCTGTGCCGAAGAAGGGGGACCCCTCTCAACCCTCCAACTACCGTCCTATTTCTTTGAACCTCCGTTCTCTCTAAAGTTTTCGAATCTATCCTTAACAGGAAGATTTGGAAACATCTCAATTCTTCTAATCTTATCTCAGATCGCCAGTATGGCTTTCGTAAGAAACGCTCTACGGGTGATCTTCTTTCCCTTCTCTCTGACTCTTGGTCCTCCGCTCTTCGGCATTTCGGTGAATCTTTTGCTGTGGCGCTGGACATATCGAAAGCCTTCGATAGAGTCTGGCACAAAGCTTTGATTTCCAAACTTCCCTCTTTCGGTATCTATCCTTCTCTCTGTGATCTTCTCACTAATTTCCTTTCCGGTCGTTCTATAGCAGCTGTTGTAGACGGCCACCGTTCTTCCTTTAAATCTATTAACAGTGGTGTTCCTCAGGGTTTTGTCCAATCCCCAACACTTCTCTCATTATGACCTCATCTCCTATCCACTCCTATGCTGATGACTCCACCCTTCATTATTCCTTCCAGTTTGAAAAACGTCCCACCCAACAGCAGTTGATAGACTCGAGAAGGGTAGCCTTGGAGCAACTAACCTCTGATCTTTTACTTATTTCAAATTGGGGCAGAGAAAACATGGTTGTTTTCAATGCCTCAAAAACTCAATTCCTCCATCTCTCCACTCGACACAATCTTCCACACAACTATGATATCTTCTTCGAAAACACACAACTCATGCCTTCATCTGTTCTTAATATTCTTGGTGTTTCTTTTTCTCGTGATCTTTCTTGAAAGATCACATTACTTCTCTTTTAAACAAGCTTCTAAGAGGTTGGGTGTTCTGAGGCGCCTTCAGAATTACTTTCACGCCACCCAACTGCTTCTCTGTATAGGGGTGTTGTTCGCCCCTGTATGGAGTATGCTTCGCACATTTGGGGTGGTTTCACACACACAGCTCTCCTAGAGAAGGTGGAGTCAAGGCATTTCGTCTCATCAACTCTCCTGCTCTTACTAACTCTCTTCAATCTCTTTCTGCCCGTCGAATTGTTGCGTCACTCTCTCTTTACTATCGCTATTACAACAGACACTGCTCTTCTGAACTCTCTCGTCGCATACCTCCTCCATTGAGAAGGGTTCGTGCGACACGCCTTTCTACACAGCCTCATCCTTTCTCTGTCCAACTCTCCGACCCCAGACTTAACCTCTATGCTCAATCTTACATATACTCTACTGGTAAAGTCTGGAACACACTCCCTTCATCTGTTTCCCAACTTCCTTTGACTTACATACTTTCAAACGCCGTGTATCTGGACATGTCGGCCTCCATCGACCATGATATAGATCTTTCCCAACTCCGGTGGAAATTGGTAGGCCTCTGGCCTTTGCCCACCGGAGGATATATATATATATATATATATAT
>SEYY01000873.1:358131-368056 GCA_009176605.1 Armadillidium nasatum
ATCATAAATTGATAATTATTATAATAATAAAATTAAAAAATATGCTTACATATCGATTGTATCGATATAAAAAAAAAAATATGATGTTGGTCAAACAGTCGACACAATTTTTTTAAAGTATGGCCAAATCCTAGACAGTTTAAACTGAAAAGAAAAGTGATCGACAGATCTTTTTTTAATATTGTCGGCCTTTTGACCTGTCGATATTTTGGGTATAGTTTTGCCAAATCCAAGACAGTTCAAACTGAAAGGTGATAGACATTTTTTTCAAAAGTGTCAACAGTTTGATCTGTCAACTATTTTACATGTCGAATGTTTTGGGTATTGCTTCCATATCTCGTTATCCAGATATTGCTTAGAGATTGCAATAATGTTTATAAAAGTGAAAAGACTAATTTTAAAAGGTGAAAGCTTCAACTTTCATGTAGTTTAAGAATGATGATTCAAACTCAGCCCAGGTAACGCTTAGATTTTCAGAAAATCATCGCACTAATTTTGATAATGCATCAGTTATAGCAAAGTAAACTTTGGTTATATCCTTATTCTAGCAGAGTGTTTGAGGATTTTAGGAAAAAATATACAAATAATTTAAATATTAATAAAAAAGTTCTTTTAATATCGATTTTATAACAAATAATATTTTAAAGAAGGTTCTTTTTGGAACATATATATATATATATATATATATATATATATATATATATATATATATATATATATATATATATATATATATATATATATATATATATATATATATATATATATATATATATATGCGTATCTGAAAAGTGTCCACGATTAATGCAGAGTAAGATAGTCCACTAATTAACTGTCTGACATTAATTGGGAAATTAATCACAAAAAATATCGCTAATGAGTTGAGATATTCGGGGGGTTGGGAATTGGGAATGGGGGGATAAAGGCTAAAAGAAGGATGAAGTAAGGAAGGATGGAGGGTTATATTATTAATATTAAAATCCATTAAGAAAAAAAGGTGAGAAGGGAGGGGGGGGGGTGACAGGACAAAATACACTATTTCTTTTTTAATTTCTTCGAAGTAAATTTGCAGAGCAGTTACATCGATTATGTATAAAAATTTTCAGAGTAAAATAAAAATTTTTTTTTTATCGAATTCATCATTTAAAAAGTCGATTTCTGTCGAATTTCAAAACTTTTCTTTTTCATAAGTGTGAAATTTCGAAATATCTCACTTAATAAAAGAGAAAAAAAACATTGCATAAAAAATATTAAGATATATATATATATATATATATATATATATATATATATATATATATATATATATATATATATATATATATATATATATATATATATATATATATATATATATATATATATATATATATATATATATTTATACAATACACCATATCCCGCATGATGCAGAGTGGAGTCAATTGCAGAAATTTGAAATTCCTGCAATCGTATGTGGGAATAAAACCTGGTTAAAAGGGTTCCCAGCCCTTAGAACCATGCAAAGAACTAATCTTCATATATATATATATATATATATATATATATATATATATATATATATATATATATATATATATATATATATATATATATATATATATATATATATATATATATATATATATAGTGAATTTATAGGTAGGGTTATAGCTTAGTCAATAAATAATTAATTGTGAGGAACCTTGACCTTGTGACTCCCTGAAAACCTTAAGGTCAGAATGATTATCTAATCAAGGCTAATTCTTCCTTCTCCAGTATTACTCTCATTAACTCATATATCATATATATATATATATATATATATATATATATATATATATATTATATATATATATATATATATATATATATATATATATATATATATATATATATATATATATATATATATATATATATATATATATATATATATATATATATATATATATATATATATATATATAATATATAATTACAAAATTACAGACAAAACACTAAAAAAAGAAACTAACAAGATGGTATCAACACAAGTAGTCTCGAAAAATAGCCCAAAAATAGCCCCTCATCCACCCCCCACCCCCATCACTATTGAAAATTGATGGCCTGCGATGATAAGATTGGTGCCACCAAGAATTTGAAGTTGGCTAACTATTCACCATGGTGAGTCATGGTGCATGGTCCACTTTTTTCATTAATTTTCGAAATATTTGCGATCTTCAATCTAATTTCCCCTTTGCTGAACACCACATCCCTTCTTCTAGACCTCACCTCTTGTTCTTAACCCAAATTCAAGTGCTTGAACGTTCCGACAGCAAATTCTTTTCTGTTTCCTCTTACTGTCCTTCTCCTCAATTTTCAGACAAAGGCTCTTGTTGTGCATATGTTTACAACTATGTGTTATTTCTTCTCGTATCTTTAATACAGAGTCTTACGAATTTTCCACTTTGAGGCTTAGGCTTTCTTGTCATTTTACAATATTAAATTCTTGTGTTCTGCTGATTTATCTATTAACTCCACTAACTACCCTAAATTCTTCAGCTATCTAAATTCTAAATTAGAGCACATTATCACTTCTCCTTTCTCTAAAATCATTATTTTAATTACTGTCAACATTCACCACCGCCAATGGCTTTCCTCTGGTTCTCATTTTAGAGCCGGTTAACTTGCCTTCTATTTCTCTATCCAGAATGACCTTAAGCAGGTAGTGCAACTCTCTCTACTCGTATCCCCGATCGCCTTGGAGATGAAAACGACATTCTAGACCTTTTCTTTACTTCTGATGTTTTTCCTTTTAAAGAGCCTTCAATATTTCTTCATGCCACCCCAGTTGGTTATAGTAGTGTTGTTCACCCCTGTATGAAGTATGCCTCTCACAAGGTGGTTTCATTCTTACAGCTTTCCTGGAAAAGGTGGAGTCTGCGGTTTTTTGCCTTATCAGCTCTTTAGCTCTCTCTAGTCATTCTGCCTATCGAAATGTTGCGTCATTCTCTGTACTATAGCTATTACAATCCATTAATGCTCTTCTGAACTCTCTCGCCGTATATCTCCTCCACTGAGAAAGGCTCGTGCGACACTTTTCTACATAGTCTCATCCTTTTTCTGTCTAGCTCTCTAACACAAAACTTAATCATATATAGAAAATTGATATTTAAAAGTGCATAGGCTCCATGCATATGTCTTCCACCTAGTGGCACGTCTTCTTCTTCGAGCTTTGCACCTATTTCCATAATTTTACTTTTAACAGGATTTATTGCTAGTTCTTTCCCTTTAATCATCATTTATTCTTAAAATCAAACCAAAGAGTTTTTCACTTGAATCAACCACAAATACAAATCAACTCTGATGTACCAATTTTCCTCATGTTGAATATTTCGGTTTCTTTATAAAAATATTAAATAACCTTAGATACATAACACAATCCTGTTTCGGACCTACTCCTACTTTAAACCATTCCCCTTCCCTTCTCTAAATCTTAAATAAAATCCCGCTGTATCTATAAAATACTTTAACAACATTTAACAATCTATTTAGTCCATTTATTTCATACCTTCCATTACTTGAACAGAAACACACCAAGGGTTTTTCGCCTTTCGTCTTTTTTGAGTATTTCTCTGCCAGGTACACAAATCCTTGACCATCTCAAGAACAACAATGTTCTCCTCCAACCTGTTAATACGTATAACTCTTAAAATTTTTTTTGACACTCGTTCATTTACTTTATCTACTACACTCAGTAAACTCATACCCGTTATTGGAGCACTTCTTTTTATCACTCTTACCCATATAAATTGGAACAAAACAGGAGTCTTGTCAATTTTGTAATTCGCAACTTTTTCATCAAACACCGAATAATCTCACAAGCCACTCCACGACACTCTTACCACTTTTTTAACATTAAGACTTTCCGCCTTTCGTTTTTATCAAAGCATTTACGATTTTATTATTTGAACATTTTCCATAGTAATCTTTTCATTCTAATTTTCTCTTCCGACTTAAGTTGTTACTTTTTTTTTCTCCTCTTCATCTTTTCCAGTAATTAATAATTTCTTAAAATGTTGCTCCATCTTTCTTCGACTTTTGCATCATCCTGAACTGCATTCCTAACTAAAGTTACATCAGTTAGAAACTCTTCTCTCTTGTTTCTAATCTACTTTATCTTTTTCTAAAATAGTTTTCTTCTTTTCAAATAATTTATTACAATCTTTCTACCCACCTTTTATCTACCCTTCTCTTTTCAGCTTTTCACTTTCCTTTTAACCTTATTTTATACCTTCTTGCAATCCTCTCAAATTGTCTGTCTATTATTATCCAAATATTTAAATATTTTGGAAGACCTTCACGTTTCTATTACATTTAATAAAAGCATTCAATTCTTCACTCCACCTTTCGTTACCTTTTCTTTTACTTTTCAACCGATCTTTTTCACGAAGCAAACTTGCCTTGTAATCATCCTTATTGTTTCCTCAAAATAGTTCTGCTCTTCTTGGATGCCTTCTATCTCTTTTCACCGTTTTCCATTTTTACCAATAACCTTTCGAATTCTGTTTAAAATTCTTCTCTTCTTAATTTACTCTTGTCACTTCTACATTCCAACGTCTCAATCGTTTCTTTCATTTTCCTTTCCCCATTATCTTTTCTTAAACCAAATAGTGATAGGATAAAACCTCTGCTGTTCATATCAAACAATCTATCTTTCTCCTTTTGTTTTACACGTGGATAGCCGAGTAATTTATTAAACCAAGTATTTCATGCTATCATCTCTCTCTAGTAATCCACAATTGCAATAATTTTCTTCAATTTCGTTCTTACTACTTTAAAAGAGGCTTACGAATCGTCTTGCATTAAAACTAGTAAGAAATAAACTGTCATTTATATTAATACTACCTAAACATTTGTGTAATTCTTCACAAAATAACTCCCTTACTTCTGCACTGCCGTTTATGGGGCCTTTGCAATTACAAATTTCAAGATTCTCAATTTCAATTTTACCTGAAGTAACCTTCAACTATACTCACAATAACACCGTCGGATTCGGATCACAGAATGGTAACGTAATAGAATCATGATGACATAGTGCCATGGCGTCACAGTCATAATGTCACTGTAAAATAGCGTATAAAAGTGTGCGTATATATATGGTCCCTTACATGGGTGCACAAGTGGGCGTTTGTATTGTGTCAGTGTCACTATTGGTCCGCAGCGCCGAGGCACCGCCTACAGTAGAGGGTGGCACATGAAAGAGCGTGGGCAAATGATCTGTAGTATGCAAGTAAAGGACTAAAGGTTTGCGGTTAAGGATCATACAAAAGATCAAAGGTCATGAAAGAGGTAACAAAATTGTCAATTGGTCATAAACTTGGCTCAGAAAAGAGAGTGAGGATTGCCTGCTGGCATTGACACTCATTTCGAAAGTGCTCCCCTGTTACTGTCTTCTTAATCTTAACATTTTCTCTTGTAATCCTATTTTTACAATTTGGTTAAATCCCAAACCCAAACAGACCTAACACTGAAACAATGTGACTGAATGTTATCTAAAATTAATTTGTATTATTCCCAAATTTCAGAACAATTTTCAAATTCCTTATTTCAATCAATGTCTTCATATAATAGTTTGAACTGGTCATAATCTTAATTTTTCAAATCATGTACAAGAATTAGTAAGTCGTTTTCGTAGTACTATTTTCATTTCACTACTGTCCACGATATTCCTACTCCCCTCTCCCTATATATATATATATATATATATATATATATATAATATATATATATATATATATATATATATATATATATATATAATATATATATAATATATATATATATATATATATATATATATATATATATATATATATATATATATATATATATATATATATATATATATATATATATATATATATATATATATATATATATATATATATATATATAGCTAAATACTTCTTTATTCACACATTTATGTCAAATTTTTTTTTTTTTTTTTTTTTTTTTTGCTCACATTTTATCTAACCAATATTAACCTTCAAATTTGATTTCAAAAACAAGTTTTAAAATATTTTTATACGTATTTAAATTTTGTTTTGTCTTTGTTTTAATGCATATACTCGTATTTGAGATAAATCGCATATTAAGAAAGCTGAAGACCGGTATAAAAGTAGCAATTACTTTGTTCTGATTATTTATTTTTCTTTGATTTGAGTTTCGAGAAAGATGTCTTCGAGTTAGTTCTCCTCTAATCTATTTGCCCCATTTACCCTAATTTCTAGTTTATCCAATGAGATCATACAATTCAAGCTTACCCAGTCTGGAAGGAATAGCAGAAAAATTTTGTTAAAAACCGGTATAATTGGAATGACGTCACCAAGCTCCGCCCCATTCAAATTTCTTTGACTGAATAAATTGCGTGGGAACTATTATCATGAGATTTATGAAGTTATTCCATTTTGATAACTATAAACGTTTGAATTGTAAAACAAAGATCGATGAACCGTGTTTAGTTTATTATTTGCCGTAATTTTTCTTGTTTCAAGCACATATGCGTTTCCAAAATGTTAAAAAAATATATATATATATATATATATATATATATATATATATATATATATATATATATATATATATATATATATATATATATATATATATATATATATATATATATATATATATATATATATATATATATATATATATATATATATATATATATATATATATATATATATATATATATATATATATATATATATATATATATATATATGCTTAGGTTAAGAAGCTTTCTGAGCTTCGATATTTTTTATATTGATTTTTTATATCAATATTTCGATTTTAATCGGTATCTCATTGCAACGTTCTTGTATAGGTTAGGCCTGTATTTTACGGCAACTTCGGTAGTTCAGGTTATGAAAAGTCGAACTAAGTACGCTAGAAAACTAAATAATAATAATTATAAAAATAATTAGAATAATATTTGAATTGGCATATCGATGTTTCGATATATCGATATTTTCGAATATCAATATTTTCCAAATATCGAAACTCAGAAAGCTTCTTAACCTTTACCATATATATATATATATATATATATATATATATATATATATATATATATATATATATATATATATATATATATATATATATATATATATATATATATATATATATATAAGGATCGTAAAAATTCCTGTTTTCATGTTTGTTAAGGGAGTTTCTGACATGTATCGATGGTGTTATGTAGAAATATCGATACATCTTTTAACCCATTAAAAATAACCTAAGCAAGGCTCCAAAATTAAACATACCAACCTAAACCATCAGTGCTAACCCAGAAAACGCTCCTAACCTATTAGTAGCTGCTAACTTAAGAAAACCTAACCTAACCAAACAGTTCGAACCTAAACAATGCTTTGACTTATAGTAGAAAACTGATACACATAATATAAAAGTAATTATTTCGATTCATTCCTCTTTAATCGATATAAATTACTCGATATTTTGCTTAAAATGTAGTATCAATAGATTCCAGAAATTTACTTAAGATATGCCTTTATACAGTGGTGAGCTGGAGCCCGTTCCCACAGCTTCGCCCGAACCGGTACTTCATTTTCTCTTCTTTTTTTTTCAGGAAAGAGAATCTGTTGTTAACACTTTTGCCATTAAACAGAAGAGGAGAGCCAACAGGTTATAAAGTCTTTACACTAAACAGAGAACTGCTTTGACAGCACGCCGCTGCCTCTCTCTCCCCGCAATAAATAACTTGGGTCTTGGAAAACAAAGAACAATTGTGGGAAAATAAAGGGTTTTCCTCATGTGGATGAAACCATAGTATAAGTATTATTATAGTAATGCTTATACTATGATGAAACCACTATGATCAAACCACCACATGTTAATGCTGAGAACAATGTAATCGACGCTTTACCGCAACATGCGGTCGTTCGACTGCAGATAAGGAAAGTTTTCTTTATATATCTGCAAGTTTCGTTTGTTTTCTCATATATATATATATATATATATATATATATATATATATATATATATATATATATATATATATATATATATATATATATATATATATATATATATATATATATATATATATATATATATATATATATAATATATATTTTCTTGTACACATATAACACTACATAAATCGAAAAATCCGGGGGTGTATACAGGATTTCGTGTGACACTTGCAACAATGTATATTTTGGAGAAACCTTAAAAACAATAAATTTACGTATCGACCAACATATTTTGAATGTCAAAAGATGCAACCTTAGCAATGTAGTATTTAGGCATATTACATACAGTAGACTGGAAAACAATTCAAAATAAAAAAATAAAAAATCTCAATCGACTAACTGAATCTTATAAAAAAATATTGAAAATTTCAGTATTTCCACAGACTTTTTTAAAATTGATGATATTACTATAATTTTCTTTCAAGCACACCCTAAAGAATATTAATATACGTCTGGCACCAAGATGAAATTCTGTCTGAGATATTTTTATTTTTTGTTCTTATCGTACGGAAATCTTCTTTACTGACACTTTCTATTATCCTTACCTTAATTTATATAAAGCAACAAGAATTAGCTGTGAAACGTGAACCCTTTATCGTGATATATATATATATATATATATATATATAATATATATATATATATATATATATATATATATATATATATATATATATATATATATATATATATATATATATATATATATATATATATATATATATATATTTTTTTTTTTTTTACCTCTAGTGGGCAGAGGCCTAAAAAAAATTCGACGAATTTTGGAGAAAATCGGATACCTGAACAGATTAATGGCCGACATGTCTGTTTCACGGCGTCTGAAGGTGTGTAGGTCATAGAAAGTTGAGAAAATAGATGAAGGGAGTGTGCTACAGACTATACCAGTAGAGTGAATGTAAGATTGAGCATAGCGGTTCAGTCTGGGATCAGAGAGTTGGACAGAGAAAGGTGAGACTGTGTAGAAAGACGTGTCTCAAGAGCTCTTCTCAATGGAGGTATGCGACGAGAGAGCTCAGAAGAGCAGTGTCTATTGTAATAGCGATATTATAGAGAGACGTTTGCAACAATTCGACGGGCAGAAAGAGACTGGAGAGAATTAGTGAGAGTAAGAGGGTTGATAAGACAAAAAGTCCTAGATTCCACCTTTTCAAGGATAGATGTATGAGTGGAACCACCCCAGATGTGTGAGGCGTACCCCATACAGGGGCGGACAACATCCCTATAAAGAGCAAGCAACTGGGGTGGAGTGAAGAAATTCTGAGGGCGCCTCAGAACACCTAACCTCTTAGAAGCTTATTTAGAAAGAGGAGTAATGTGATCTTTCCAGAAAAGATCACGAAAAAAAGAAACACCAAGAATATTAAGGAGAGATAAAGGTTTGAGTTGTGTGTCTTCGAAGAAGATATCATAGTTGTGTGGAAGATTGTGTCGAGTAGAAAGATGGAGGCATTGAGTTTTGGTAAGAAAGAAAAATAGAAGTTGAAAGGCAGAGACGAAACAGTTTAAAGAAGCACAAGAAGAATTTCGTCAGTACAAAACGTCTTAGTGATAAGCTCAAAAAGTGCAGAAATCACATCTTTGAAAAATTTTGAAAATGAGTTGAAGGGTGGTGGAGAAGGAGAAGCTATTGCGAAATCGTTTAAAGTGGAATTTGAGGAAAAATTCGATTTAAGTGTTTTGCTTTAGTATATAGTAGTAGGTAGGTCAAATGTGATACCATCGATGGAAAAGAGAAAGGATTAATATTAGATCTGACATTTTCAGAAAAAAGAGATAGAGCCGAAAAGATAATTGCTTTTCCTACGGAGACGAGATTTAAGTGTCACGGAAAACAGATTTTGCGCAATTCTGTGATGACCACCAATAGCATGACTTTCTGG